>PVKE010025701.1:0-22842 GCA_004027555.1 Craseonycteris thonglongyai | reverse complement strand
TACAGACCAATGGAACAGAATCCAAAACCCAGATGATCTGTATATAGACAGATCATTTTTGACAAAGGAGCAAAATATATACAATGGAGAAAAGAAAGCCTCTTCAGTCATTATTGGTGCTGGGAAAATTGGAAAACTGCATGCAAAAGAATGAATCTGGACTGTGAACTGTCACCATATACCAAAATTAACTCAAAGTGGGTGAAAGACTACCACATAAGACCCAAAACAATAAACTGCATAGAAGAAAACATCAGTACTGAATTTCTAGACCTTGGGTTCAGAGAGGACTTTATGAACTTGACCGCAAAGGCAAGGGAAACAAAAGCAAAAATAATGAATGGGACTATATCAAACCAAAAAGCTGCTGCACAGCAAAGGAAACCTTCAACAAAGGTTTAGGAAACCAACTGAATGGGAGAAAATATTTGCAAAGAATATCTCTGATAAGGGGCTTATATCTAAAATATATAAAGAACTCATAAAACTCAACAAGAAAATAAATGATCCAATTAAAAAATGGGCAGAGGACCTGAACAGACACTTCTCCCATGAAGACATACAAACTGCCAACACATATATTAAAAAATGCTCAACATCACTAGCAATTAGGGAAATACAAATTAAAGCCACAATGAGATGCCACTTCACATCTGTTAGAATGGCTATAATCAACAAGACAAGGAATTACAAGTGCTGGAGAGGCTGTAGAGAAAGAGGAACCCACACACACACTGCTGGTGGGAATGTAGATTGATACAACCACTATGGAATGCAATATGGAGATTCCTCAAAAAATTAAGAATGGAATTGCCATACAACTCAGCAATCCATCTTCTGGGTATCTACCCAAAAAACTTGAAAACCTTAATTTACAAGGTATGCGTATCCTAATGTTCATCATAGCACTGTTCATTATGGTCAAGTCATGGAAACAACCACAGTGTCCTTTGATAGATAACTGGATAAAGAAGTTGTGGTACATTTACACAATGGAACTACTCAGTGATAAGAAAAAATTAAATACAGCCATTTGTGACAACATGGATGGACCTTGAAACCATCATATTAAGCAAAATAAGTCAGACTGAAAAAAATCAAGAATCATATGACTTCTCTTATAATGTGGACTATAAAACTGAAAGTAACAAAGAAACAAAAATTCATGGACACAATCAATAGTTTAGTGGTTACCTGAGGGTAAAGTGGAAGATGGATGGGAGAGAACAGGTTGAGGGGGTGGGGGGAGTAGGGAGGGGACATCAAATGTATGATGATGGAAAGAGAACTGCTCTGGGTGGTGAGCACATAATGCAATACATAGACAATGTAATGTAGAATTGCACACCTGGAACATATGTAATTTTTGCCAACCAATGTCACCCCAATAACTTTAACAATTAAAAATACTACTAATAATAAAAATAAAAAGACCCTCTTAACTAGGAAATGTAGTCAGCAATACACTCCAACCTAAAGTTATATTTTTATTTTGATAAAGGAAAAAATACATACATATGCCTGGTGCTTCAGTGCTCCTCCACATGGCTTCCCACTCCATCAGAATAACCTGCACTTAATGTGGCAGCTGATGGCTCCAAGAGGCAGGAAACAGAAACTGACACCCTTCTTAAAGGTCTAGGCCTGGAACTGGCAGACCTTATTTTTGCCATATTCCATTGGTCAGGCCTACTGGGACTCAAGGAGATAAAAGAATAGACTGCTTCTAGAAGGTGGCATGGTAGTCAGGTAGGTGGAAGGAGGAAAGAAATTGATGTCAGCCATATTTACAGACAAATTGTTGCCTACCTTTAATTTGTGATTCTGCCTTGCCTCTGTACTTACATGCTTTTACTTTGTATAAACATCATTTTTAAGAACTTAATTAGTATGAGGAGGAGTTTGGATCCCATTTTGGATTTTTTAGCTGTCAAATAGTAAAATAATTTTCTTAAAATCCAAGTACAGACTCTCAAAGAATTTTAATGTCACTCTTAGTTTAATAAGAGTGAATTCTTCAAAAGGGCTTTTATATTCCCATAATTTGTCTTTATGAGGTAAGTGAGGCATGAGTCATTATGCCTTACAGATCAAGAAGGTCTGTACAATGTTGGTTTAGGTAAGATGAATTAGACAAGAAACATTTATAACTTGGACCTGATATTAGGATTACACCTAATGCAGATGATTACCTCTCCTATGCATTATTTGATAAGTAGTAATGTTTCACATAGCTCTTAAGAACAGTGGGACAGTAACACATCTTTGCATTGTTATTCATATTAGAATAAAATTATAGTTTTTAATATGTGCCTTAATTTGAACCTCAAATTTAAACTTAGATGAAGTATTATATTGATCTACTGACATTAATTTCACTTTCTTGAATGCAGTGATTTTGGTTTATGGTTTTACTGGAATTTATTATAATCGTTATAAATTGTTTTAGGATTTTGCCTTGGGTAATACTTGGCTCTACCTTGATAAATTAACACTTAAGACCGTAGTTACACAGGCAATTGTTAATTAAAATGTTTAATATTCCATTGGAGTTGTTTTTAGTTCATGAACAGAACTTTAAATCCATTTTAAACGTTTTATTCACAGAAGTGTTAGAGGAAGCTCTTGTAGGAAATGACAGTGAAGGCCCACTATGTGAATTGCTTTTTTTCTTCCTGACTGCCATCTTCCAGGCAATAGCTGAAGAAGAAGAAGAAGTAGCCAAAGAGCAAATAACTGATGCTGACACCAAAGGTCAGAATTCAGTATTATTGCTATACAGTAACTCATTTTTGAAGATTATTTTAAAATTAACTTGCTTTTACAGTTATACAGTATAGTTGTTTGAGTTACCTGATTCTTGAGTCATATACTAACAATAAATAGCTAGTTTTGTAAAAACATTGTTTTAATGTATCCTGTTTCTGATGACCTTAAAGACATTTCCTTCCCAATCTGTCTTGCTTTTTAAATTCCTTTAGATTTCTCCTATGATTTAGGAGTATTACAGACTTCTCTGACCAGCATCTGTAATGACAAGAGATTCTGCTAAGTAGCAACTGATTTGTTTTGCCCCTACCTAAGCAAATATTTTAATTATTGTTATTAATACTTTAAATTGAAACTATTATGATTTCATTCTAGATTTAATTCATAGTTAAGTAAAATTTAATTTTTTTCATTTTATTAGTTTGAACTAGAAATTTTGCTCTTTAAATTACGGTATGCACTTAAATATCTGGAGTCATTGTGTGGTACACATTAATATAAGAATACTTCTTGGGGAAAACCTTTTTATATTTAAAACAATATGTTCACTATTTTGTCTAGGATTTTCCTCAATCACAGGACTTGTTAAGTATTTATATTAAGAGATTGATTTGGCTTCCTAAATAACACTATGAACTTTGCCACATGTGAGATTTAGGGTCAGAAGCTTTATTAGACAATACTTTAGTGTATTACATAAAAATTCACATTAAGAAATAACTATTGGGAGACATCTTGATAGCAGATTCTTGGTACCAAAAAAGTGGGACATTCCTCCATTCACAAAATATTTGTTGGTCTTAGATAATTTGAGTTCATTTTCATTTATGCATGGTCCTTGAAGCAATAGGATAACAATGAGTATGCATCCAGTTTTGGTTGCCTTTTGATTTTACAGCCTGAGTTCAAGAAATATATATTCTCCAGCTTGAGTACTAATCATGAAAGGGCATTTATCAAGGCCATTTTAGCAATGTGATCCCCTTTGTCATTTCAAGTGACTTAGTTCAGTTAAATGAGATTCTACTAAAAGGAAGACAGAAGGGTAAATCCATTTATAAAACACCTAAAGATTATCTATGATGACAAGTACAAGGACTTAAGACGGGTTAACTAAGACACATAATATAGCAAATATTCATTCTTGTAACCAGAAGGTTGTCATATAATGACCAATTATATCACAGGGTTATTGACCAAGTTCTGACCTTAATACAAGACATAAAATGTATACAAATCAGGATCTGAAGCAGAAGAGTATTGTAGTTTGGAAGTCCTGATGACAAAAAGTGGGGTGAAAAGAAAATTGTATTGGAATATCAGCTACCGTAAAGGAAAAATATATATTACTGTTGGTGTCTATACTATCATTTTATATTCTATTCATGATTTGTTTGACCTGTAATTTTTATAGCTCTCCTATATAGGACTGTCTGTAAATATAAATATGAGGTCTACCTCTGAATAAGTATTGGTCATTAAATAAAGGTTTTAATGCTCTTTTTTAAAATATTTATTTAAATGTTAGGAAGGGTCTTTGGAATTTTTCACCTTTTTCTTGCTTCCCTATTAGTGTTAGCCACATTTTACATGGTTGTTTCAGTTTAAATAAGGGCTCTAGACTGTTCCTCCAGGTATTTTTTTATGTTCTCCCATCTCAGTAACAAAAAAGCTTTTCCACAGTCTTCCTGAGAGCAATTGAAGTCAGGTAGTACTGGATAGTCTCTGACTTCATCTTTAGCTGTTCTTTTTTTAAAGATTTATTTTTATTGTTTTTGACAGAGAGAGAGATACAGTGACAGAGACAGAGAGAAGGGGGAGGGCCCAGAACAGTCTCCATAGTTGCACATCATTGGTTTTTCCACATAGTTTCATTCCACAGGTGGGCGGGGCTGCACAGGGCAGGAACTGGGCTGGGGTCTCACCCCGGTGAGAACTGAACTGGGGGCACTCCCCAGTTCAGCATATGGGTCCACACGGGCCAGGGCCAGGATTCGATCCTCGGTCCTCAGGGCTGCAAAGTGAGCGCTTCACCCACTGAGCCATCCCAGCTTCCCCAGCTGTTCTTATTAGTAAGGCATTTCCTGTTTCTAGAAAAGGGGAAATTGTGCAAAAGGAAAAAGTATGAATTGTCTTACCGGTAGTTATGAGAAAACCGGTTTAATGAGGTTACTTACTGAAGATCACACACCTAGTATGTGATACAAGACACTATATATAAGCATTGTTTCATTTAATCCTCATATCACCCTTGTGAGATAGATGTAATTATTTCCTGTCTTTTACATATAAAGAAACTTAGACTTAATGAGTAGTGAATTTGCCCAATGATACACGACTAATAAGAAAATGAGAGGGTATAAACTCAGGTAGTCTGGTCTAGAGCCTCACAATGACTATGCTATGTTGCCTTATATAATTATATGGCAAGGAAGTTGAAATTTGAATATTTGTTTCTCTAGGATTGCCTATAAAATTATCTGCAAGAAGATTTGATTTCTTGGGCATTTTGGTCTCCTTGTTTTTATGTCAAATCTTGGAAATTTTGACCAACAATTTTTAAAACCTTATATTAAAAATATCTATTCCTCTCTTTAGTCTTACATCATAAATTTAAAAGCCTTTCAAAGTAGGAAAAAGAACATTCTCCTTGTAATGAATAGTTTTGTGTATCTGCCGAAATATCACTGTTTAGTGTTTAAATTTTAATGCACCAAATTTTAGATTACTAATAAATGTATCCTTTAGCTACTCATGATATATACAGTTCCAACTATATAAATTATTCTCTTGGTATGATGTACCCAAGTGACTGTATCTAAGCAAATCCTAGAGTGATAGTTACAGTTTCTGAAGAGTACCGCTACCATTTCATACATAATTGACTTAAAAAACACATATTTTAGGGGAAGCCAGGATGGTTCAGCAGGTTAAGCGCTTGCTTTGTAGCTCTGGGGACTGAGGATCAAATCCCTGCCCCCGGCCCATGCAGACCCATATGCTGAACTGGGGTATGCTTTCCCTGCAGGAGGCCCCCAGTTCAGTTCTTGCCCTCTGGTTCAGGCCCCTTGCTCAAGGGGGCATGCCTCTCATGCGGGAGATCCCCAGCCCAGTTCCTGCCCTGTGTGGCCACCACCCACCTGTGTGGAACAAAACCATGTCGAAAACTGATGATTTACAACTATGGAGACTGCTCTGGACCCTCCCCCTTCTCTGTGTCTCTGTCTCTGTCAAAAACAATAAAATAAATCTTAAAAAAAAAAAAAGCATATATATTTTAACATGTTAGTTTAACACAGTTAAAAGTAAACTCATTTTGTTGGTTGTTCATTTCCTAAGGCCTTTATAGCTTGTCTTAGGAAATTATAACTTACTCTAGATCAGGGGTATCCAACCTTTTGGCTTCCCTGGGCCACATTGGAAGAAAAAGAATTGTCTTGGGCCACACATAAAATACACTAACACTAGCAATAGCTGATGAGCTAAAAAATAATCGCAAAAAAACTCATAATGTTTTAAGAAAGTTTACGAATTTGTGTTGGGCCACATTCAAAGGTATCCTGAGCTGCGTGGCTGGCTACAGGTTGGACAAGCTTGCTCTAGATAAAATAGGTTGAACATGATAATTGCTGCAAAGGAAGAGAGCCAATACCCTTTTATAGCTCTGCAACTAGGATTATTGTTAATTTTAGAGTGCCTGTTAATTTTGTTTGGCTCTATATGTAAAATGAAAATCAAGGAAGTTTTAGGTCTAGTTATTTCCCTGGTGAGGAAAAATGTAACATATGTCTTTGGACTAGATTCATGGCCTGGTAGGAATAATTTCTGCATGTATGTATAATTTAATCAGATCATTTCTCCTGTGTGTTATTTTTTATGCTTTAACTGCCATGAAATTGTCAATAATTGTAATCAGACATGATATGATCCCAGAGCTGCCTTTTTTCCTTTAGTAAAGATCAGAAGGTTTATTTTGTGAGTTTCTGAACTGGGGAAGGAAATCATATAGGAGAAGTTTACACTGAACCAGTTTCTCCCAGTGATATCCCAGACTCTCCATAGAGCCCTACAAGTTGTACAGGGATACCTCAGTGCCACCATGGTAGAGTTAGGCTTCTAAGAAATAGTTGAACATTTTGAAAATGGCTGATCTAGATTCACCCTTTTAAGAAAAATGAAGCTGATTAAGTGATTTGTCTAAAGGCTGTATATATAACTAGAAACTAGGGACTGGCAGAACTAAGACTAGAATATACATTATCTGACTTTTAGTCTGAATCTGTGTCCACTGTACTATGATGTAATAGATGGGTTTTTTGTAAGCTTAAAGTTTTTCATAGTTGACATTAATTTTTTATTATCTATGTCTCATAATTGGAAATAATTATGTATTAAATGTATTAAATATATCTGTGCTTTTAGAGTTGCTCTTTAGTCCTATTTGTAACCTAAGCACTATTTTCAAATCTAAAGCAATTTACTTAGAAAAAGGATTCTTCCTATTGTTTCTTGGATCAGAGAGTTTTCAAAATAAAAACAGACAATTTAAATGAAGAGGATAAATTAGTTTTTAAGTGGCAGCAGTGCCGTCTTTAAATTCTTTTAGCTCTTTACCTGTGCTGGTTTTGTGATGATTACAACCTATACTTTATTATGATTTAATCTTAAAATATTTATAAAAGATTGGATGTCTTAAAGTGGATTCTGACTTTCAAAGTAGATAGACTTTTCTAAAGTTATATTGAACAGGGAGATTTGTTTTTCATTCTAAAGTGCATTTTACCATTTTGGAGTGTTGTATATGCATCTTGTTGGTAATTTGGAAGTTGTGTTTTCTGTGTTAGGTAAGGAAAATATTAGTGCGTAGTGCATGTTGTAGGTTTTGTAGTTTTAGGTGGAGACTAGGCAGAATGTGAATGATGCTTGTTGTACCTAGTGTTGGTTCTTTTGAAGCTCATGCATTTAAGCTGTTTGCTGTTTCTTTCGTTTTAAAAGGGCATTGTTCCCAAATATTCCAGCTTTGATTTGCACTAGAATAAAGTATTTATTTCCTTAAAGATTTAACAGAGGCTTTGGATGAAGATGCAGACCCCACAAAATCTGCACTATCTGCAGTTGCATCTTTGGCAGCTGCATGGCCGCAGTTGCACCAGGGTATGTGTGGGCTTTATTTTTTTTAATTGGCGTTTTATTTTTAATTTTATAAAGGTACATTTTACATTGCTGAAGATTTATTGTTCAGATTCTAAATGACTATTTTATTTTTAACAACTATAGGCTGCAGTTTGAAAAGCTTGGATCTTGATAGCTGCACTCTTTCTGAAATCCTCAGACTACACATCTTAGCTTCAGGTGCTGATGTAACAGCAGCAAATGCAAAGTACAGATATCAGAAACGAGGAGGATTTGATGCTACAGATGATGCCTGTATGGAGCTTCGTTTAAGCAATCCCAGTCTAGTAAAGAAACTGTCAAGCACTTCGGTATATGATTTGACTCCAGGTAAACTGCAATTTGGAATTTGTATAACCTGCCCACGTTCTACCCTCTTAAGACTCTTACATTTAGAAAACTAGTAGGTAGCTGATGAGAAATTTTAGATGATAATCACCTTTAAAAGAGAAAGAGAGAAAACAGTCCTTTTATAAAAAATCTTGGGGGGAAGCCGGGATGGTTCAGTGGGTTAAGCGCTCACTTTGCAGCCCCAAGGACTGAGGATCAAATCTTGCCCCGGCTCTTGCAGACCCATATGCTGAACTGGGGAGTGCCCCCAGTTCCATTCTCACTGGGGTGAGACTCTGACCCACTTCCTGGCCTGTGCAGCCCCACATCCACCTGTGGAATGAAGCTATGTGGAAAAATTGATGATGTGCAACTATACTGTTCTGGGCCCTCCCCCTTCTCTCTGTATTTCTCTCTCTGTCAAAAATAATAAAAATAAATCTTAAAAAAAAAAAAGTTGGAATACCAAGATTGACCTAAATTGAAATTACTGGTGTTGTCTGTATTAGTTTTAATTATTTATGATTTTCTTTTCTTTTTCATTTGGATTTTTTTTTAATTTTAAAAATTTGTAGATGCTGTAATGTAGATTTATACACCTGGAAACTATGTAATTTTTATCAATCAGTGTCACCCCAATAAATCTAACATCTAAAAAAATAGAAATTATGGGGAAGCCGGGATGGCTCAGTGGGTTAAGCGCTCACTTTGCAGCGCCAGGGACCGGGGATCGAATCCGGCCCCGGCCCGTGCGGAACCATATGCTGAACTGGGAGCTCCCCCAGTTCAGTTCTCTCTCTGTCTCTGTATCTCTCTCTCTCTCTCTGTCAAAAATAAAAAAAAATAAAAATATATTAAAAAAATAAAAATTAGTCTACTTAATATACTAACTTTAAAAGAATAAGTGAGAATTAGCTAGCTTTCATTTTTATTGGTATATCAGAAGTTTATGCTGGGGAAGCCGGGATGGCTCAGCCAGTTGAGCACTCGGTTACAGCCCTGGGGTCTGAGGATCGAATTCTGGCCCTGGCCTGTGGGGACCCATATGCTGAACTGGGGTTTGCCCCCGCATTCAGTTCTCACCAGGGTGAGCTTCCCATTTTGGAAGCTCCCAGTTCAGCCCCAAGCTTGCTGGGGCATGGCCTAGTTCTTGCCCTACGCACCCCCCGCCCACCTGTGTGGAATGAAACCATGTCAAAAACTGATGATGTACAGCTGTGGAGACTGCTCTCGGCCCTCTCCCTTCTCTCTGTCTCTGTCTCTCTGTCAAAACAATAAAATAAATCTTAAAAAGAAGTTTATGCTGTAGCTGCTAAATTGTAACATTTCCTTGAATAAGTGTTTGAGGTATGAGAAACAGTAAATAAAGTTAAGATGAAGTTATTTTTCACTTTTTTAAATAAAAAATTTGTACATATATATAGAGTTCAATTTAATGTGCTAAATAGAACAGAAGTGGAGTACCTTAATTCCTAAAAGTCATTGTTTTTATAATTTATGGTAGTGTTTTTGTGCAGTCTTTAATTTATGTGGTTATATTTTAGGTTTGATTTGAACTTCATATGTGAGCCTGAAAATTAAAAGTTAAAAATAATTCTTTGTACTTTGAACATTTTTCATGTCTGTGTAACTAGTATATAGGTGGTCATTAGTATTTGAAATGCCTTTATATCACATAACTATCAAGTTAGACTCAAGGTTGCTTTTGTTTGATCTTTTTTTAAAGATTTATTTTATTGTTTTTGACAGAGACAGAGAAGAGGGAAGGCCCAGAGCAGTCTCCATAGTTGTATGTCATAAGTTTTTAACATGGTTTCATTCTACACAGCTAGACGGGGGCCATGCAGGGCAGGAACTGGGCTAAGGGCTTCCCACATGGGAGGCATGCTCCCTCAAGCCAGGGGCTGAGCTGGAGGGTGAGAACCAAACTGGGGGCTACCTGTATGGGAAGTACACCCCAGTTCAGCACATGGGTCCACACGGGCCAGGGCTGGTATTCGATCTTTGGTCCCTAGGGCTGCAAAGTGAGTGCTTAACCCGCTTAGCCATCCTGACTTCACCTGACATGTTTGATCTTAAGAGACTTCACCCTGTTCTTTTTCTTTTTTTTCTTTTTTTTAAAGATTTATTTATTAGTTTTGACAGAGAGAGAGATACAGAGACAGAGAGAAGGGGGAGGGCCCAGAACAGCCTCCACAGTTGCACATCATCGGTTTTTCCACATAGTTTCATTCCACAGGTGGGCTTGGGGCTGCACAGGGCAGTAACTGGGCCGGGGTCTCGCCCCGGTGAGAACTGAACTGGAGGCACTCCCCAGTTCAGCTTATGGGTTAGCATAGCCGGGGCCGGGATTTGATCCCCAGTCCCTGGGACTGCAAAGCAAGCGCCCATCCCACCAAGCCATCCTGGCTTCCCCATCACCCTGTTCTTTATTAAGCATTTTCACATTGAGGCACAAATTAAAATTTTTCAAACATAATTCCATTTTTGTCATTAATAATGCAGAAGTTATTTACCAATTTCTGACAGGAGAAAAAATGAAGATACTTCACGCTCTCTGTGGGAAACTTCTGACCTTAGTTTCTACTAGGGATTTTATTGAAGATTATGTTGATATATTACGACAGGCAAAACAGGAGTTCCGGGAATTAAAAGCTGGACAACATCGAAAAGAGAGGGAAGAAGCAGCTGCTAGGTAAGAGATAATTATATTTGGCTATGCTAATGAAAGCTGTTTATTTCTTTGCACCTAAAACCACATTTCATAATGTTACATCAGCTCACACTGGTGTTTGATGACTTTACTAAGAGGTTATGAATGAATTACTACATTATGGTTTTTTTGTTCGTTTTTTTGTTTTTTTTGTTTTATTATATTTTATTGTTAAATTTAATGGGGTGACATTGGTTGGTAACAATTAGATAGTTTCCCAATGTACAACTCCACATCACATCACCCATGCATTGCATTATGTGCCCAGCTCCCAGAATCAGGTCCCCCTCCACCACCATATATCTGGTGCCCACTCCCCACTCCTCCCACAACTCTCCCTCCCCACTCCTCCCGCCTCTCCAGGTAAACACCAAACCATTGAGTGTGTCCGTTACATTATGGTTTTTAACTTTCAGAATTCGTAAAAGGAAGGAAGAAAAACTTAAGGAGCAAGAACAAAAAATGAAAGAGAAACAAGAAAAAATGAAGGAAGATGAGCAAAGAAATTCAACTGCAATTGTATCTGTTGGGTATGGTTTGAATTATACTGTTCATCTGACTTTCCGTACAGAATAAAAATCAACACCTTAATTTCTAAAATTCTTCCAAATATTTTAGAAAACTAGTTTTCTATAGGTATATAATAATTGTGTTAGTGAGACTATGAAATTACATATAGACAGTCCTCTCAAGTATACATGTATTATGTTTAAAAAATACAGGGACTCTAGAACTCATTTTCTCATAGAGTTAATGTTATTAATGATAATTTCCCAGAAAACTTTCAATACTCTGTTTCTAGCCAGTAATATATTTCTAGCATTAATAGTACTATCTCCACCTTTCACCAACCACCAATATCCTAGCAGTCATTCACTGTGTTTCATAGAGCTCTTCTAAGCCTTTTGAGGAATAGGGATAAGAGTGGAGGTTTTGGTAGAAAGTATGAAGAAAAAATGAGAGCACCTTAAGTAATTTAGTGAGTACCTAAGTATTTTACATTCCAAAATATTTGGGATAAAGATTGGCTGTGATTACAAGTGGATATATTTCCATATTGTAGATGGCAAACCATATTCAAATTTAACAGAAACAATCTTTTTTTTTTTAACAAAATCTTCAAAGGATGGTTCTAAAAATTTCAGTATTCCAAAATTAGTATATTGACTTTAGATTATATATACGTGTAAAAATATTATACCTATTAAGTCTTAAAAGCATAGGTCACAAACTTGCAACAGCTATATTTTATGTGGCCATCAACAGTACTTTCAGAAATTGAGGAGATGCTGGGATAGCTCAACAGGTTGAGCACTTGCCTTGCAACTGTGAGGTCCAGGATCGCATCCCAGCCCTGGCCCATATAAACCCATATGCTGAACTGCCCCTGGTTCAGTTCCTGCCCTGTGAGGCCCCACATTCACCTATGTGGAATGAAACTACATCATAACTAATGATGTACAACTATGGAGACTGCTCTGTCGTCGTCGTCCGTCCCCCCCACCGCATCCCCCCCCCACCGCTTCTCTCAAACAAGAAATCTTTTTTAAAAAAGAAATCTATTTAGGATACCTTAAGAAAGTTAATAAATGTGACACCTAAAGTCAAGTAACAAAAGAAAAAGTAGATAATTGGACTTCATCAAAGTTTAAAACATTTGTGTTTCAAAGAATAGTGTCAAGAAAATAAATAACAGGGGATGCCAGGATGGCTCAGCAGGTTGAGCGCTCATCTTGCAGCCCCGGGGGTCCGAGGATCAAATCCCGGCCCCAGCCCATGTGGACCCATATGCTGAACTGGGGTGTGCCACCAGTTTGGTTCTCACCAGGGCGAGCTCCATGCAGGAGGCCCCCAGCCTGCCTGATTCCTCTCCTGCACATCCCTGCACCCACCTGCGGACTGAAACTATGTAGAAAATAAATGATGTACAACTATGGAGACTGCTCTGGGCGCTCCCTTCCACCTCTGTGTCTGTCTGTCTCTTTCTCTGTCAGAAACAATATAAAAATAAATCTAAGAAAATAAAAAACAGCCTAGTAAATGGGAAAATATATTTGCAAATCATATATATATATATGATAATGGTGTAATATCTAGAGTATGTAGTAGACTCCCCATTAACCAGAGCTCAAGCAACCAGCACTCTCAAAAAAATCCAGTATTTTTGTGCTGGTTGCTTGAGAGTGCAGGTTGCTTGAGTTCTGATTAACAGGGAGTCTACTTACTTTTATCTGCCATCTACCAATCCCCATGGGTGCCAGTTAACTGAGAGTCCATTGTATAAAGAACTCAGGGGAAGCCGGGATGGCTCAGTGGGTTAAGCGCTCACTTTGCAGCGCCAGGGACGGAGGATCGAATCCCGGCCCCGGCCCGTGTGGACCCATATGCTGAACTGGGGAGTTCCCCCAGTTCAGTTCTCTCTCTGTCTCTGTCTCTGTCTCTGTCTCTCTCTCTCTCTCTCTCTCTCTCTGTCAAAAACAATAAAATAAATAAATAAATCTTTGAAGAAAAAAGGGCTCATCTTTAAAAAAAAAAAAAGAAAAAAAGAACTCATACAACTCAATAATAAAAAGACAACCCAATTAAAAAATGGGCAAAGGATTTTAATAGGCATTCCTCCAAACAAGATGATATACAAAACACATGAAAAGAATTTTCATGACATCATTAGTCATTAGGGAAATGCACATCAAAATCACATTGAGGTACTACTTAACACTAGATGGTTGTAATTCAGTTGAGAGACAGTAACAAGTGCTGGTGAGAATGTAGAAAAAATTGGAACTCTCATACATTGATGGTGGGAAGTAAAACAGTGCAGCTGCTTGGGATAAGGTTGGCAGTTCTTCAAACAAGCAAGCCATATGTTACCATATGGCTCAGCAATACCACTCCAAGAGAATTAAGAACATACGTTGTTCACCCAATAATGGTATGCATGAAAGTTGATAGCCTCGTTATTCTTAATAGCCAAAAAATGATAACAAGCCACAGGTTTGTCAATTGATGAATGGAGAAACAAAATGATATATCCCTTTTATGATATATCCATATGGCAGAATGCCACTCAGGAATGGAATTCTGTTTCATGTGATGATGTGGATGAACTTTTAAAACGTGCTAAGTGAAAGAAGCTAGTCCCAAAAAAAAGGTCATGTATGATCCATTTCTGTGAAAACCCAGAATATGTAAATCTATAGCAAAAAGTAGATGATTGGTTACCAGAGGCAGTGGGGAAGAGGAAATGGAAAGTGACCACTGTGGGTTTTATTCTTTTGGGATGATGAAAATGTTCTGGAATTAAATAGGGGTAATGATCACACAACCCTGTGAATATACTAAAAACCACTGAACCATCTACTTTAAACTAGTGATTTTTATGGTGTGTGAATTATATGTCAATTATTTTTACATTTAATAAACTATTTTCAGTTATATTGAGATATAATTGACATAACATTGTGTTAAAGTGTACAACAAATCATTTGATATGAGGGCTATCTGCAAAGTATCCAGCCATGTAACAGTTCTCATTATATTGACAATGGCTGGATTTTTTTCCAGACAGCCCTCATACGCATATTTTTCTACATGATTACCACCTCACATTTACAAATTATTTTCCTTCTGGTAGGTATTTCAGGTTGTTGTTGGTTTTTTTTTAAATAAGCATGTTATAGATCCCACTACATATTTTTTTATATTCATCTAGTCTTACTCATTTACATTATCTCTCTGGCTCCTGAAGGTTGCAAACTTTTGAGTATAAATGGAATTATTTCAGGGTTTATATAATTTTAGTTTTAAATTAGACAGTGTAATGGATTAGATAAAATATCCATAATGTATTTGTTCTGCCTACTTAACTGTGTATGAAGTTTGACTAGTTATCTCTTCCATTATTTACCTGTTTTTCTCATTTCTACTCTGCCACCATCACCTCCCAGCCAGCTACCTGTACTATTATAGTGGCCTCTTTACTGGTCATTCCTCATCTTTTTCTCCCAGATTCTTTCCACATATCAGCCAATGTGCTTTCTAATCTTACCATTTCTCTTTTCTAAACTTATACATTTTCTCTGCCATTGCTTTTCAAATAATGCCCTCTAACTCCCAGTATGAGCTAACCCTGCTTTTTTCTCATTTATATCTTGGATAACTTGTTTTTCTTTTACATTCTTCTCAAAATTATAAGCTCCTTCTTTTTCCCTTTAGCTCCAAGCCTTTTCACATATTATCACCTCTGCTGGAAATGTAAATTTCTTCTGCTGCCTTGCCCCTCCTCAGTCTCTCCAGTCTTAGCAGTTTAAATGTCAACTTCTTCAAGCAAGCCTTTTTGATCCCTGAGACTAGGTCTAGATATTCTTGAAATGCTTCCATGGCATCTTGAATTTCTCCTCTTTTAGTACTTATTACATATTTTAATTTTACAATGGTATATGTAATTACCTGTTTTCTCTGCAAGACTTGAAACATTCTGTCATCTTGTTCACTACTTCCTAAGCATGATGCCTACTCCTTCATAAGCAGGCAATAAATTTTTAATTACTGGAATTATATATTCACTAATGTATATAATCTTTTTTTATATTCTAAAGGGAGGAAGAAAGGGAAGATTTTGATACTAGCACTGAGAGCAAAGAAATAGAGCAAAAGGAACTAGATCAAGATACAGTCACTGAAGATGAAGATGACCCAGGATCACATAAAAGAGGCAGAAGGGGTAACAAAATTCTTAAGGACATGCTTGCTTATTTTTAATTGATAAGGCACTTTATTAATTTATTTTTTCTGAAATATGTATTAGATTACTTTCATTTGTGATTTCAAAGTGTTTGTTATTTAAATAGCCAACTCATAGTTGTGGTAAGGTTTTTAAGTGTTGACCATTATGGTGTTATGAAGTTACATTAGTATATTTATCATTAGGTCTTTATTTACATGTCATTTATACTTTAGGGAAGAGAGATAATATTTCTATCTCTAATAAACTGCTTTCTTAAAACTAATTTTTGGTTAACAAGTTTTGTTGAGTTTTTGTATTTACTACTATATTATACTAGGCCAAATAGAAATGTTTATTCTATATGGCACTCATTCAGCATTCATTGAATGCCTCTTAAATAGATCAGTAAATGCTTGTAATTGGTGTTATATTGCTGAGAATGGAAAACTCTACTACCTTAAAATAATTTCTGGATCAAAGGGAATACATTTTTTGAAAGTTATTAATACAAGTTACTTTTGAGGATCTTTAATCATCTTCATTTGATAACTTGAAGGAGATTCTTAATTCTGTGCCTATAATTTGGATGGTATGTTTTTACTACATTATTTTTTAAATTGTTATTATAAATAAGCAGAAAATCACCTGTATTAGAACCTATATTCTCTGATGACAATGCAATTGATTTAGAAGTCTAATAAAACAAATAAACCTCATATGATTAGGATTTTAAAACATACTTCCAAGCAATAGATCAAAGGAGAAACCATATGAAAACTAGGAAATATTTAAAACTAGTCAGTAGTGCATCTTAGCACTTGTTGGATACAGTCCCTCTATTTAGAGGAAAATTTATAGCTTTAATACAGATTAGGAATGAAGAAAGGCAATTTAAGCTAGGTATTTAGTTAAGAAGTTAGAGGTAGAAAAAATAGAATACAAATTCCCCCAAATACAAGGAAACTATAGATATGAGTAGAAATTAATAGAAAATAAAGCTACAATAGAGAAGAACAACAAAGTCAAATGTCTGCTCTGAAAAAGATACAAACTAGATAAACCTTTGTTGAAATGGATTGGGAGAGCCAATAAACAAAACTGGAACTAGAAAGGGAAGTAACATCACTACAGAATAGAGCAGAAGTTTAAAGATAAAGGGACAATGTATATAATTTTATGATAGCAAATTTGAAAATGGAGGCAAACAGCAAAATCCTAGAAAAATATAGATTATGAAAATGCTTTCATGACAAAATTAAAAATGTGAATAGTTCTGAATTGTTGAAGATCTTGAATTAGTATTAAAAATCTTCCTATAAAGAAAACATCAATCCTAAACAACTTTATAAGTGAATTCTGCCAATTTTAAAGGTGCAGATAATTCCAATCTTAAACAAACTCTTTTAAGCAAAAGAAAGAAAAAATATTCCCCAACCTTATTTAAGCAATTTGACAGTGACTAAAATGAGAAAGAAGTTTGATCCTCAACACATCATAAAAGGCCAGGCAGGTCACCAGAAATCCAGGCTCTTTCTATTTTATTGGTATTGCCATCCTTAGGGTTTTGCCGCCATCCTCATGTTCCAAAATGATTTATCATCATGTCTCCATTCTAGCTAGTTAGAAGAGAGGAAGAAAAGAGGCACAACTCTGAGGTTACATATAATGCTTCTGCTCCCATCTCTTTACCCAGAAGTTTCTCATGGAGCTATGCCTACTGGGGAAAGAGGATCTGGGAAATATTGTCCTTTTGGATTGCCAGGTGCCTAGCTAAAAGTTAGGGGTTCTTTTACCTTAAATCAGTGGTTAGTAAGCTACAGCCTGTTAGCCAAATCTGCCCTATGCCCTGTATTTATATAATCCATAAGCTAAAAATAGTTTCTACAGTTTTAAATAGTTGAAAAAAAATTTTAAGGAATATTTTGTGACATGTGAAAATTATATGAAATTCAGGTTTCAGTGATCATGAATAAAGTTTTTTTGAACATAGATATGCTCATTCATTTAGCTTCTTTCATGCTACAGTAGAAGAGCTGAGTAGCTATGACAGAAAGCATATGACCCACAAAGCTTAAAATATGGGTTTACGAGAAGTACCGGTAGTTTGCTGACTTCTGCCTTCACGGAACAGACTCTGCCACACTCTCCAGTATGGAGATCACAGATTTTTATGTGTCCCTTTATATTTAAGTGTACCAGTTTCTTATTAACATAGTATATTAGTCTGTTCACGCTGCCATAACAAAATACCCCACACACTGGGTGGCTTAAATTACAGAACTTTATTTTCTCACAGTTCTGGAGGCTGGAAGTCCAAGACCAAGGTGCCAGCAGGGTTGATTTCTGGTGAGATCTCTCAGCTTGCAGGATAGCACTTTCTCTCTATGTCCTTGCACAACCTTTCCTCTATACTCACAAGTAGAGAGAGAGCACACAGTCTTGTTTCTCTTCCTGTTCTTATAAGAACACCAGTTCTGTTGGAATAGATCCCCCCACCTGTTTGACCTCATTTAACTTTACTCCTTAAAGGACCTAGGGGTTTAGGATTTCAACCTATAAATTTGGGAGCATACATTTCAATCCATAACATGTAGTAACTTCGGGTAGCCTTGTTTTCCAGTGAAAATTTAAAATATGATGATGATCAAATGTTATTTCAACTATAGGGAAAAGGAGACAAAATGAATTTAAAGAATATACAAGACAAGAAGAGATCAACGGTGTAAAAAGAGAGCCTTTCACTGCTGACGAGGAAGAAGCTTTAAAACAGGAACACCAACGAAAAGAGAAAGAGCTCTTAGAAAAAATCCAAAATGCCATCGCATGTACCAATATCTTTCCTTTGGGCCGTGACCGCAGGTATAGGCGATACTGGATTTTCTCTTCTATCCCTGGATTGTTTATTGAAGAGGATTATTCTGGTCTCACTGAAGACATGCTGTTGCCTAGACCTTCATCATTTCAGAATAACGTACAGTATCAGAATCCTCAGGTATCCACTGAATCTGGGGAGTCTTTGGTGTCTAAATCTACCTCCAACATTGACCAAGATCCATGTGATGATTCTGTGCAGCTGCCAAAACCAGTGCATAAGCCAAATCGGTGGTGTTTCTACAGTTCTTGTGAACAGCTAGACCAGCTTATTGAAGCTCTTAATTCTAGAGGACATAGAGAAAGTGCCTTAAAAGAAACTTTGTTGCAAGAGAAAAGCAGAATATGTGCACAGCTGGCCCATTTTTCTGAAGAGAAATTTCATTTTTCAGGTAAGTTTTCAGTGAAAATTGTTGGCTTTATTTTCTCTCCTCATAAGCTCTGATCAGGATTAAACATTTTTCAAACTGTTAGAGTTATATTTAAAACACTTTATCTTTTTTTCTTTTTAAAGATTTATTTTATTGATTTTGACAGAGAGATACAGAGACAGAGAGAAGGGGGAGGGCTCAGAGTAGTCTCCATAGTTGTACATCGTCAGTCTTCAACATGGTTTCTTTCCACACAGGTGGGGAGGGGACGCACAGGGCGGGAACTTGGCTGGAGGCCTCCCGCATGGGAGGCACGCCCCCTTGAGCCAGGGACTGAACGGGGAAGGGGGGGAGGGGGGAGCAGAACCAAACTGGAGGCCTCCTGAATGGGAAGCACACTCCAGTTCAGCATATGGGTCTGCACGGGCAGGGACCGGGATTCGATCCTTGTTCCCCGGGATTTCAAAGCGAGCGCTTAACCTGCTGAGCCATCCCGGCTTTCCCAAATACTTTATCTTTTATTTGGACCATGCTCTTAGTTTGAAAGAGAAAGTTTGCCACTTAGAGAAGCAAGGTTCTCTAGATTCCACTGGGTTCCATTTAGAATAGATTATGAGGAACACATCTGATAATGTAAGAAGATACATAGTCTGCTGATCTCATTTCTTTATCAGTAGACTCTGACTACCCAAGGCACTGAGGTTACCATCAGTTTTAGAGATCTAATAGTAAGGTCACTCATTGTTTTGCCTGGGAGTCCAGGGACAGGTTCCATTAGTGATCACTTCTTTGGAGATTGGCTGCAAGGGCAGATCAGGTAGTACGGTAACATTTCCTATTTGATGGCTGGTCCATTTATGACAGATAAGAGAAAGCAGTAAGGTGTTTTTAGGCATATGTTTTTATATTACTAAATGTGATTCTCTAGGTAGATAACTTAAATGTGGAGGCACATTACTATGACTACTTTAGTTCTCTTCAGTATTAAAAACAATAGATCACAATTCTTTTTTTTAACAGCTTTATTGAGATTTACCTCATTACACCATACAATTTACCCATTAAAAATGTATAATTCATTGGTTTTAGTATGTTCACAGATATGTGCAACCAGCACACAGTTGATTTTAGAACACTTTAATCACTACATAAAGAAACGCCCATACCCTTTCACTACCACCCCCCATAGACCAAAACACCCACAAATCTATTTTCTTCTGTTTGAACATTTTATATAAATGGTGTCACATAATACATGGTCTTTTGTGACTGACATCTTTCACTTAGCATAATGTTTTCAAGATTCATCTAAGTTATGGCATGTATTAGTACTTCATTCCTTTTTATGGCCAAATAATGTGCCATTGAATACCACATTTTATTTATCCATATGTTAGTTGGTGGACATTTCTGTTTCCACTTTCTGGCTATTAAGAATAATGCTGGGGAAGCCGGGATGGCTCAGTGGGTTAAGTGCTCACTTTGTAGCGCCGGGGACCAGGGATCAAATCCCAGCCCCGGCCTGTGCAGAACCATGTGCTGCACTGGGAGCTCCCCCAGTTCAGTTCTCTCTCTGTCTCTCTCTCTCTCTCTCTCTCTCTCTGTCAAAAATAAAATAAAAACAAAAAACAAAAAATACTCAGCTTTAAAAAAAAAAAAGAATAATGCTGCTATAAGTATTTTCATACAAGTTTTTGTGTTGACTTACATTCATTTCTCTTGAATATAAATACCTAACAGTGAATTACTGGGTCCTATGATAATTCTGTTTAATTGTTGGAGGCACTGCGTGTCTGTTTCCCAAAGTATCCACAGCATTTTATATTCTTGCCAACAGTGTATAAGGATTAAGATTTCTCCATGTCTTTGTCAATGCTTGTTAGCTGACTTTTTACTCTAGCCAGCCTAGAGGTGTGAAGCAGTTATCTCATTGTGGTTTTGATGTTTGTTTCCTGAATGAATAATGCTGTTGAGCATTTTTTCATGGTCTTATTGGCCATTTCATTTGTATATATTCCTTTTAAAAAGTCTGTTCAGGGAAACTGGGATGGCTCAGCAGGTAAAGTGCCCACTTTGCATCCCTGGGGACCAAGGATCAAATCCCGACCCCGGCCTGTACAAACCCATATGCGGAACTGGGTGTGCTTCCCATGTGGGAAGCCCCCAGTTTGGTTCTCGCCCCCAGGTTCGGGCCCTGGCTCAAGGGGGTATGCCTCCCATGCGGGAGGCCCCCAGCTCAGTTTCTGCCCTACTCAGCCTCTACCCACCCACATGGAATGAGACAATGTCAAAACCTGATGATGTACAACTATGGAGACTGCTCTGGGCTCTCCCCTTTCTCTCTGTCTCTGTCAAAAACAATAAAATCTTTTTTAAAAAGTCTGTTCATATCATTAGCCCATTTTTAATTGGATTATTTGTCTTTTTTATTGAGTTGCAAGAGCACTTTATTATATTCTAGATAAAAGTCCCTTATCAGATAAATGATGGCAAACATTCTCCCCCCCCCCTTTTTTTTTATTGCACATGAGGATTAACTTTTTATATCTGTTTTCTCACGATCATAATAGTCACATTGGAATAATTGTATTTTTTTAATAAGGAAATAATAATAAGGTATTGGATAACTATTTCAGACAAACCTCAAACTGATAGCAAACCTGCAAATAGTCGGGGAAGGTCTTCCAATGCATGTGATTCATCTCAGATGTCTGCAGAAAGACAGCTTGAACTGAGACTGAGAGATTTTCTTTTAGATATTGAAGACAGAATCTACCAAGGAACATTAGGAGCAATAAAGGTTTGTACCTTTTCTCGTTTTTAGTTTACCTAATTGCCAGAATTTTGGTCATATTTGTTTATTTATTTGATATAGGCAGTGCATGTGTGTTTTGAATAAATACCAGGGAATGATATTTTTATCAAAACTAAGTTTATTCCCATCAAAATTATATATGGATATAAATCTTTCTTAAATATACTATATAACTGTTTTCTTAAACAGAATTTAATGAACATAATTAGCCTTCTTAATATTAGGTTTTAGTATTTTTTAAAATATCTGTTTTATGGTTTTTTCCTCCAAGATGTTGAAATGTGTAAGGATATTTTCTTCTTCCTTGACTAGCTCCTGCCTGCTCTGCTGAGTCTGGTTTGTTTATTGGTTTCTTTGTTACCTTTTTAAAATCTGTAAGTAATTCATGCTTGATATATGTGTTCTGTTCATTCCTTTGCTATCATCTGTCACTTTTTTTGCTACTATCAGGTGATCAATCTTAGAATTGTTTATAACTTCCCTATATAAAGAGTAAGGTTCTAAGCTTCCATCTATGAATGATACGAATTCCATTTTGACCACTTTAGTAATCTTATTTTTAGATCCTTTTTTGATTCACAATCTGTTCTAGAATATTCATGAATTTTTCATATATACATTGAACCTCATACTTTTTAGGAACAACATATGCCATTTTTCAGGCTTAGTAAATTTGAGTTTTGTTACAGGTTACAGATCGACACATCTGGAGATCAGCATTAGAAAATGGACGGTATGAGTTGTTAAGTGAGGAAAACAAGGAAAATGGGATAATTAAAACTGTGAATGAAAATGTAGAAGAGATGGAAATTGATGAACAAGCAAAAGTCATAGTAAAAGACAGGTATAAAAAGAATTTTTTAAAGTAACCATCATTTTTCCCTGCCACTCTAAGTTTTTCTGATGGAAATGTTTCTTTTTCTCCCCAAAATTAAAATCTTATCATGCAGACTTTAATACTTATAACTACTGAAATGATGATTTTGCTCAACCTCAGGCTCTCTGTTACTCTACTTTGTACTAATGCATCCAAAAGACAACTTGAAGTCTTTGAGTTTAAGGTTTTATTAGTTTT
>PVKE010025700.1:0-22833 GCA_004027555.1 Craseonycteris thonglongyai | reverse complement strand
TTATACTGAAACACAGTGTATAAACATAGTATGCATTTCACACCCCTTCATCCCCCTTAGACTACGCCTATGACAACAAGTCAATCGCGACACACTTTTAAGATAAAAAGTAGATCTTATATACAGAAAAGTTGGCCACCCTGATGTAGGGCATAACAATTATAAATAATCACAAGATACTGTGTCTCTCACTGGGAAAAATAGGTAAACTTGCTAATCCCTGCTGGGATGGGGATGGGGCTTTTAATAAACATTCTTGCGAATTTATTATTCGACTCATGGTTTGTATAAGTCTATGGCAGAAAGTATATTGTACATGCAGTGATTTAACTTTCAGGAGACAGGGATCAAGAAATATAAAATAAATTACGAAATATTTTGATAAAGAAATAAATTTTAAATCTTGACTTAGGTATTCTTGTTACTATTTCATAAACAAATCCCAAAGTCATTTTTATTTCAATCAAGTTTTCTAGTCTTTCATATTAAAACACAACTGCCATTTATTCCGTTTCTATCAGTGTGAGCACAAGGCCCCCCTCAAGGTAACTGTGGCTTTCTGGCATCCCAAAATGATACAACATAGGAGTTTTCACACAGCATAGGCTAGCATATGAAAACTCTGGTTTATTATCACCAAGGACACAATTTATTCTCTACTGGGCACCCTGTTCAACAGATTTGGAGATCATTCTGAATGCAGTGATGTCATTGAATTTTTTTATCAAATGTGTAACATATACACAGTAGCATTTTTTAATTTGTTGATGTGCACATATTAGATTTTTTATATGGCCTCAAAAATCATATTCAAAATGTATGTTTCTTACCAACAATAACAAATAATTTGAAGTGGGATAAAGGATGATTTTTAACTAAATATTTAAGGAAAAATCTATTTCAATAACATCTCTGTGAAATAATAAAGATTTTCTTATATACACTAAGACAGAGAAAGTGTGAAGAAAAAGAGAAACATTACAAAGAAATAACAAGTTCTGATGAATACTGATGCTGTGTGATGGAGAGAAAGGATAGAGCCTGAGGATGAAAATAAGATAACAGCAGGAGACCTAGTGAATAATAAGTTCATGATATCATTATTTGGATTGGAATTCTTCTCATTCATATTCTGCTGATCCTTATCATTTTTTGTTTTTCATTAGTATGGTGTTTTGTCTTTCTAGGTTCTGTTACAACTGATAGATTATACTTATCTTCGGACTAAGAGAATGCATACTCTCATAGTTCTAGTCTTTATCAGTATGTTTATTTATTTATCTACTTATTTATTTATTTTGACAGACAGAGAGAGACAGAGACAGAGGGTGGAGGGCCCAAGGGTTCAGAGCAGTTTCCATAGTTATATATCATAGGTTTTCAATATAGTTTTATTCCACTGTGGGCATACCCCAATTCAGCACATGGGTTCACACGGACCAGGGCCGGGATTCAATCCTCAGACCCTGGGGCTGCAAGACAAGTGCTCAACCTGCTGAGCCATTCTGGCTTCCCTTCATCAATATATTTAAACCTATGTTTACCTACTCTGAGTTTTGAAAAAAATGCCAACTCTAGTCCATTTTTGTTATTCCCAACAGTTATGGTCTATAAGTAGGCTGATTAAATGTACCATTTTAAATGGGACAGAAAATAACAGTACTGTTCCATTTCAAATTGTACTTATGGTCAGCCTAGTCTCACTGGGCTAATGTCAAAGTGTCAGTAGGCTGACCAAACATATCTCTTGCAACAGGACAGTACTATTTTTCACTCTTCCATTTATAATGGTACATCTAGTCAGCCTATCTATATAATCACTACAAAAATGGATTTAGTGAATACCAAACCATGTTTTCTACAAAAAACACACTTGCAATGATGTTCTTAGGATTCAATGAAAATATACATTTAAACTCATTCATGGTGCCTGTCCTTGAATAGGTGGTAAATAAATGTTATACTTTCTCCTATATAATAAAAACTGTGTAATTTATGAAAAAGCACAATACAAAAAATACTCTGTTATCACAGTAAAAAGTATGCTTTTCTAAAGATTAAAAAGTTAAAAGATAATTGAGTTCACGAACTTGCCACCATGCACTGATGTTGACCGCACTGTACAAACAACTCAGTAAGGTTTCATAGACTTTGTATCACTTTCTCACAGCTCTTTTCCTGTTGACATGTGGTGGTGTTGTTTTGAGTGGTATTTATTATTGTTATTGCACGTTTTTGTGTGCTGTCTCGAGAATGTTGGAACTTGATTTAAAGCAATGAGCAAACAGTAAATTTTTTGTCAAACTTGTCAAGAATGAAAGTGAAATAAGGAACATGTTTGTCCAAGTTCATGGGGATAATGTCATGAAGAAAACAGCAATATACAAATGGATTAGACAGCTTTCTGAGGGGAGAGGAAGCTTCACTGATGAAAAGAGTTCAGGGTGTCCAGTAACAAACTGAACTTACAAAAACATTACAAAAATGTATTGAATTGTGTGTCAAAATCATCGATTGACTCAGAAGCACAGCAGAGCAAGTAAACATTAGTAGAAAAACAGAAAAATCTTAACTGAAAATCTTGGCATGGGAAAAGTGTGTGTAAAAAATGGTCCTGAAGGAGCTCACTGATGAAAAAAAGTAAAGGACAATAGAAGTATGCCAAGACTTTGTGACGAGCCAAGACTATATTCTTGTATATTCTATATTTCTCAGATGTTTTCATGAACTTAGTAATTCTCAGGCCTATATCTTAACAAGAATGTAAGAAATTTTGGGCCATGTTATCACTGGTGATGAAACATGGGTGTAGCAGTATCACTCTGAAGCAAAGCGTCGAAGTGTACAATGGAAGTCAGCCAATTCTGCATGACCACAAAAAGTTCCATCAGTCTAAATCAAGAGTCAAAGTGATGTTGCTAATCATTTTTGATAGCAGAGGGATTGTTCATTATGGATTTGTACCAACTGGACAAACAGTCAACCAAGTTGACTATTTGGAATGCTGAAAAGGCTCAATGCAAAAGATAAATAAAAATGTCCTGAACTTTCGCCAACAAATCATGTCTCTTGCAAGATTACTATGTACCAGCTCATATAGCATTGTCTGTGAGAGAGTTTTTAGCCAGTAAACAAATAACTGTATTGGAACACTCTCCCTACTCATCTGATTTGGTACCCAATGACTTTTTTCTTGATCTGATGATAAAGAAAATATTGAAAGGAAGACATTTGGATGGCATTCAGTACATGAAGGGTAATACAACAATGGCTCTGATGGCCATTCCAGAAAAAGTGTTCCAAAATTGCTTTGAAGAGTGGACTAGGTACTGGTGACAGGGCATAGCTCCCCAAGGGGAGTACTTCAAAGATGACTGTAGTGATATCCAGCAATGAGTGACGTAGCACTTTTTCTCAGATGTTTTCACGAACTTAGTAATTCTCAGGCCTCATAGATTTCCTAAAGGTAATGTTTTTTAAAAAAATGAAAATTCTATGATCTACTGCTTATTTTGTTAAATGCAATGATGAAATAAGAAAATAAAGAGTTTTACCTGTTAACTGAAATACTTTAAGTGATCTATCAGCTCTTTTTACTCTAAACACAATGAAGTTAATGGGTGATTGCTTTAAGAAGTGTAAGAGGGTTAATAAGCTTCAACTTAATTTTGAGAACACACTGAAAAGAGAAATGTATCTAAAGAATCAGTTGGTGGGTATGGCAAAATACTCACTGGAAGTGGGAAAATATGTCCTTGGTCAAATCATCTAGACATAGAAATTAATAGAGTCTAACACAATCTGAACATTTTCCACTTCCTTGAGTCATTTCATTCAGCCACCTTACCCAAGGAGTACTCTTTCAAATTACAAGGATCGGCATGCCTAAAGCTATAAAATAGCAAGTCACAAAATCAAACAACAAAAAAACAATCAACAATAGCAACAAAGCGCTGAACTGGGGAGTGCCCCCAGTTCAGTTCTCTCTGTCTCTGTATCTCTCTCTCTCTCTCTCTCTCTCTCTCTGTCAAAAAACAAACAAACAAAACAAAACATTTAAAAAACCAAAACAATAGCAACAAAAACAAAGAAAAACCCTAAGGGAAAATATGATATTTTCCCCCTGAATCTAAAGATAACAAAAAAATTATGAAATAAGGAAATATTTTCTTACTCACAGTGAAGTCTTACTGAAAAGTCCTTATGAGAGCAAGAGTTTTTTTCTTAATCATAATAAATATTTGAAATGAATGTTTTCAAGACATCATTACAAAATAGATATTCATAAACAGAAGATAATTAACAATTGATTGATTTAAAAATGTGTATTTTCTTTCCTAATTTTTCAAAAGGAAGTAGAAGTAGAATGATTCTAGCCTATCTTTTTTATTCATCTGGAACACCAGAAAGTTTAAGAGGTTTTGACATATAACCTATATGATCTTAACAAGAATGTAAGAAATATTATAATTAAGTTATATCAATAAATCACAATTTTATAGTTAGTAAACAAATATTATATTTAATTCTATAATGTTGAAAAAATTTAAAATAGAAATTGTGGAAACAGAAAAACAAATTTTCCTCCCACCTTTCTAAGTTCCTCTGGCTAAACTATTAACATGAAACAGATTAGCAGGAGAAAAATCACCAAAATTTATTACATATTTACATGCAGAAGTTCTATAGAAATATGGGGCCCTAGAACAAATTGGTCAGTTGAAGTTTATGTGTCATCTTGAGCAAAGGAGAAAGAGGAGGAGTGGTTTGTTGTTTTGGACTTCATAAGGGCAGGAAGGCAATTCAAGCAGTGATGTAAAAACAAATATTTGGTAAATAAATGTTAGCTGGCCCCAACTTTATCAATGGGACACAGAGAAGACTTTGAATAAGTGGGCTTTGCTAGGTTTCTCCCTGTCTATAATGCTTAGTTCATGGTAAACTATAGTTGTCCATGATGATAACTCCCATCCTGAAGCAGATCTAAATTTTCTTAAGCTGTTGGTGGGTATGTCAAAGTTTTCTCCTTAATCTTTTGTTTCTTAATAATAACTAGGCTAAAATAATCAATATACCAAAGAGGCATATTGTAGGATAGCATATTCTGCTCCCCATCAAAACATTTATGGTTTTATCTTTGGCAGTAAGAATGTTCAAATTAGGAATGAGAATTATTTTTAACTAATCCACAACTTCTCCAAGTTTTATTCCTCCATTAAAAAAATCAAATGAATATTGAAGGTAAATGATTTGATTAAGTCAATACAAACACTACTTTAAATATTTTGTATTGTTAGATAAAAAATGGTGAGAAAAAGAGGAAGGCTTTTAAAAACCGTAGCAATATTACAAATATATGAAATGTCAAAAAAAAAAAGTAATAGAAATAAAGCAAAACTGTTACAATAAAGTCAGTCTTTCTCTCTCTCTCTCTCTCTCTCTCACATGCAATGCAGTTAATTTCAGCATTAACCAAATGTGAGCTATTTGAAATTATTTATATTGTGGAAGCCATTAAATAACCAAGACAGCAGCAACAATTCCTTTTTAATTTCACCCTGAAGTGTTTTTCAATGCAGCATGGAAGGATTACTGCCAACTCCTATTTAGTCTTTAAAATCTATCAGAACAATGAAGGTTCATAAAATTTTTGCCAGTTCGCTCTTTTGAAGTTTTACATTTTCAAGAATGTTTGTTGGACTCTGCTGAATTTATGTCAGGTAGCTTGTGGATAGGAAAAATAAAATAGGGACTACTGATGGAATTGCTGAGCTAAGTTAAACATCTTTCACTGTGACTCAAAGGGCCACATTGGCAGGCATATGAGGATTTCCATCTCAGCCTATCTTGGGCAGGTTTTCCTGAGCCTGTTACTGTGTTTGTTTATTTGCTCTCCTTTCCTTTACTCAATTTGAACAATTTTTCACCCAGATGGTAATGTTTTGGAGCTAAGCAAGGACTTCAGTAAAATTGAAATGGTTTCTGTCCCCGGTGCTCCTTTTAAGCCTCCCTAATAACTCACAATGCAGAGTTCGTCCATTTGGTGACCGTTCAGTCCCTCAGAGCTAGTCAAGAGCATCAAGCTAAATGCTTGTGTTGAAACAAATGTTCTTTATTTCCCCCAATTCCTTTCTGAACCATAGCTACTTGATACAGGGCCTTCTCTATAGAAGAAATGCACAGAAATCAGAACCCAATGCTGGGCTGTTTTGTTTTGTTTTTTTGTTTTTATCCTAAGAAGGCTGCTTTTACATCAGATGATGTGGCTAACTCGAGGTTGCAGCGTGTGCTGGAGCGTGTGTCACAGCTACCATAAGTATTTTTTTAAAAAGAAAAAGAAATTCAAATACGTTTAGTCACTTAGTGACTAGTAGGTAATTGTTTTTAACTTGACTTTTAAGCTACTCTAGAATGGCAATAACACAGATGTTCTGAGAAGGAAAATGAAACTTACAGGATGTGGTTCAGTGAAATTTTTAAAACTGCTGGATTAAAATCTTGCCTTTTTGAAACACTAAAACGTTTCCTGTTTTAAATTCTAAACATGCTGGTGAATAAAGCTGATAAAATTAAATGCCAAACTGCTAAGCATGTACATAGATATTTAGGAACATGGAGAATATACAAAGTTTTAAAAGCACATCTTACCCTTCATGTATTACAAGCTACCAGTTACAGAATGTCCGCATTAAAATATGTAATAAGAGTTATTCACATGTCACTGAAAAACCTTGGACTAATGAATTTTTTTTTTAAGTTTACATCTGACACAAGTTTAACCATATTTTCTTCATGTAACTTTGGGCTAATTATCCATTTTCCTGAGCCCAAATTTATGTATTTTTCTATAAACTAATACATAGTCTAAATATTCTGCCAACAATAGAGTATTGCTACATAGACAAAATTAAAATGACTTTATGTGAATGCACCTTGAAATGAGCTTTCCTATCATAAGGACATATAGAAATTCATGTGAAATATGAACTTGAAGGATTTTTATCTTTCCTTCTTTACAACCTTCCTAATTTTTTTTTCTTATTTATTTATTTGTTCATAATGATATGAATATAGCATTATACCACATATTTTAAGCTGGATTATTATATTAAAAAATGCAGTTTGGAACTTCTGTGATATGAAAACAAAAAACAATTTTTTTTCTGATGAAGCCATTTCAATACAAGTTTCTATAATCAGTAACAACATTCAGATTTTGTATAAAGTATGAAGTCTTACACAGTTATATAAAACAATTAAAACAATTCATTGAAACAATTAAAATTGTTCTCACTATATAAGAAAAAGAATTTGCCAACTTAAATTTAACATAGTCAGAACTTTTGGCACTGAAATAAAATTTTGAATTCTGCCTAGTCATTAATGCATTAATGGGATTGATTCCCAAAATTAAAGCCAATCTACAAAAATACACACTAAGTAAGGTAATTCTATAACAGAGTGGGCTATAAAGTGGGCTGTAATTTCACTCTATGTGAGGGAAGGAAGAAAATTACATGAGAATATATAATAAAGGCCCATATTTGCTATTTGGGAAACAAAGAATAAATGATTTTCTAGTATTATTTTATAAAACTGTCAGCTTCTGTTTTTTCATATGGTATTATTAACACTTAAATAGACTGATGTTTTTGTATGTTTATCTGTTTCATTATTTTTTATTGTTTTATCTTGACTAAAATTATAAAATATTTACATAAATTTACTGCAATACCTGAAAGACAGGACAAGTTCATCTGTTTAAGTATAAGCAATATACATCAATATGCAGTATTTATTCTGTAAACTCAGATTTTAAAATATAACTTTCAACTAACCTAATTTTCTTTTGTATGACCACTGCTCTTTTTTGGACATGGGGGCAGATTTTTGTTTCCTGATTATAAATGATACAAACTGTTGGTAAAATGTAGCTGATTATCACATAGGTTTATCTACTGCTTCCTGAAATTCCGATAATCTAAAAGAAAAGGGATAAATGTTGAGGGGCCTGGAGTGTTGGAGGGTAACATTCACAAGGTGAAAGAGACAGGAGAAAAAGCAACATAAACAAGATGTTAGAACCTGGTGATAATTTTGTAAGTGGTGACTGATTTATCAGACAAGAAAAAGCTGAGACTTAAAATGGCAGGAAAAATGCCTAGGAACAAACCCAATTGCACACCAGTATCCTAGAAATACACAGGAATTTTGACACTGGTCAGATTGAAAGTGTGGATATATCTGGATCTACAATTTTCCTGTTTGGTACATCTATGCTGGATGTTTACTCTGAAGAGTTTGAGCAGGCATCATGCTGGAGGCAGTAAACACAGCTGAAGGCAGTAACACATGTTGAAAACAGGGAGATGAGTTTAAATTTGCACAATGAAAGTTGAAAGGATCCTGCATCTATGTGCTCAGCTCCTCCAAGGACAGGGGTCTCTATTTTGGCTTCCCTGGGCCACATTGAAAGAGGAAGAACTGTCTTGGAACACACATACAATCCACTAACACTAACAATAGCTGATGAGATAAAAAGAAAAAAAAATCACAAAAATATATCTCATAGTGTTTTAAGAAAGTTTACAAATTTGTGTTGGGCCGCAGTCAAAGCCATCCTGGGCTGCATGTGGCCCGCAGGCCGTGGGTTGGAAGAGCTTGTTACAGGAGTGTAAGTCACTCTCATCCTTGCTGACAAGAAGGGCAACGAAGAGTTGCTCTTTAAAAAAATTAGTAAGAGGTAATAATTTGTAGGTATTTTTATCCAAGGGCCCAGACAGATTATTCTATAGAAATGTTCCCACGCAAATTTCTGCCTGCCCTCACACTGATTCTGATAGATTTTAGAGTTTTTAACCTTTAATTATGGGCAGAGAACCAGGAATCATTACACAATTGAGGAAATTTCTAATATGCAAGACTAACACAATGAAGGAACACTGTGGAAACAAACAACATATGGTGTAGAAAAGATCTTTAAAAAAATCTGTACGCAATATCCTTTAAGAAAAGAAGAACGATGCTATTCTGTCTGTTCCAAAGGCTGCATAAAGGAAAATAATCAGAGAACACTTAAAGAAATCTTCAACTTAAATAAAAATACATGATGGCAGTAAAGAAAAAAAATCAAGATAAGTATCGGGGCATAAAGTTGAGAAAATATGTCATATTAGAGAACAAAACTCAAAGAAATTGAAAATAGGTGAGAACAAATAAGAAAATGAGCAACTGGTGCAGGTGTTACACAGTGCAGTTAATGAGAGTTCCTGAAATAGAAAGAAAGTAACAGGGAGGATATTTTCAAGAGATTGTATTTACTTACTAGAATTTAAGGTGGTTTGTTTCTTGGCTGAAATTCCCACCCTATCCCCACTAAGTGGCAAACGGTGGATACATAAAGAAAAACTCACACTGATATAAAACATTAGAGCAATAGGACTAAAACCCCCAAATTATCTAAATTTTAAGGAATGTTATTGTAAGAGATCAGAGAACTAAGACCAGAAGTACAGGTTATGTTCAACAATGATGACCATAGTGAAGATTTCAAGACTCTCAGTGAAATACTCAGTGCTTTAAACATTTTTAGATGTAAGTTTTAATGCATTTACAATGGCAAAGACAGAATCAAGGAACACAGTTAAGATTGTCCAGGCAAAAGAAGGTGGCTTGGACTGAGTGGTGGCAATGTGAGTGAGAAGTAATGGGTCAATTCTGGCTATTCTGAAGGTAAAGCTCTCAAAATGGCTTATGGGATGGACGTAGATTATTAAAAAAAAAACAAAGCTGAGAAAGATGATGCCAAGATTTTTAGGTCAAACAACGGATATAATAGAGTTACCCTTTAGTGGAATAAAAATGATTGCAGGAAGCACAGGTTTGTTCAGCCATGAGAATCGCCACTTAAGAAATGTTAAGTGTAAATGATTGATCATCCTTGAAGAAATATCTCAAGAAGCTCATCATGAATGTACGTTTGTAATACAGAAGAGAATTTCTGATTTTAGATATAAACTATGAGTCATAATCATGTACATGGCAGTTAAAGAGGAGAAAAGTACATGATTGAAAAGGGAATGAGTGTAGAAAGAGATAAATGATTCAAGAACCAAGTCACACTGCATATTTATATACTTGGGGAGAAGAAACAAATACAAAGACTGACAGCTAAAGGAATGACCAGAAAAATAGGACAAAACGAAATTAGAAGAATGTAACCAAGACAAGTGAGGAAAGTATTTCAGGAATAGAATGATCCTCTGTGTCATATGGCACTGATAGCCAACTTAGGGAAGACTGAATTAAGTTCATTGAATTTGACAAGAAGTCACTGTTAACTTGATAAAGGAAGTTTATCAAATGGTAACTTTGAAGCAGCAAGGGCAGAAATTAAAGAAGGTTCAAGAGAGAATAGGCTGAGAAAATAAATTTTAAAACTATATAAAGAAATTTTGCTGTAGCAAAGGGTAGACAAAAATAAGATAATAGCTGAAAGAAGAGGAAAATCATGGCTATTTTTCTTTTCCATGAGATAACTAATAACATGTTTGGATGCTGATATAAATGGACGAGAAGAAAGAGGAAAAAAATGATGATAATGGAATAAAAATGGGAGAATTGATGAAGCAATATGTGTAAGAATTTCAGATGGAATGGGGTCTAAGGCTTATTAGGCAATTATGGTGAGTTTTGATTTTGCTTGGGACATGGGCAGTGCATCTTTAGTAGAAGGAGAGAATGAACAGTATAAGAGCTGATATTTGGGGTGATAAATAGGTGTAATATTAAAGGAGGTTTCTGAAGGTTTTCTTCTGATTGTTTAAGTCTTCATAACAATGAATGAATCAAGGTTATCATCTGAGAGTAGAGATAGTATAATGTAAGGAACAAGAATAACTGAACAAAATGAGAAAATGAAGATCAAACACAAGTGAAAGATGAAGGAAATCACAATATACATCTCAGAATATCAGCTCTATGGTATGTCTAAATATCAGCCAACTAGCTATGCTGGATGACTCATAATTTAGAAGAGACATTTCCTCACCTCTAAAAAATGTGAAACTTTTTTATATTTGTTTTTATTGCTTTTTGACAGAGAAAGAGACAGAGAGAGAGAGACAGAAAGAAGGGGGAGGGCCCAAAGCAATCTCCATAGTTGACAGCGTTATTTTTTTATATAGTTTCATTCCATAGGTGGGCATAGGGCTGTTCATGCAGGAACTGGGCCAGGAGCCTCTTGCATAGGCCCCAGAAACAACTGAACTAGGGGCATATGATCCTTGGGCTCTGGGGCTGCAAAGCAAGCACTCAACCCACTGAGCCATCCCAGCTTCCTGAAAAATTGTTTTCAGTTTGTTTTTTTATTAATTGTTAAATTTACTGGGGTGTCATTTGTTGGGCAAAATTATAGGTTCCCAGTGTACAATTCTGCAATAGTTCATCTATGTATTGCAATATGTGCTCACCATCCAGAGTCAGTTCTCTTTCCATCACCATGTATTTGATGCCCCCTCACTTTGCTTCCACCCCCCTCCCACCTTACACATAGGTAACCACTAAAAAAGTGAAACTTTTGTTGACCTAGTGCATTAAAATATTTCTGTAGGTGACATTACTTCTGTCATAGAGTTGAAGGAAAAAATCACTGATGACTACACAGAAAACAACAAAATACATTTGAAAATGTTTTTACCTACAAGAGATCACTTGTTGAATAAAATACAATTGGTATATATGGCCCAACTATTGATTTTACTTTTATACTACAAACATAGTAAATCCCAATTATTTTTTCAAAATATTTATTTCAAAATAAATCCTAATTTATTTTTTAAAATATTACAGAAGTATATCAGGTGTATATGAATGGGTCTGAGGGGTAAATATTTATTTATATTTTTTAATTTTATTTTTTATTAGTTTTAGGTATACAAAAAGAATATAATGGTTAGACATTTACATATTTCACAAAGTGAGATATAGATATCTATGCATATATACAATTTTAGAAGTAATTCAGGAATTCATAAATTAGCAAAACTGCGGTAGGAGATGTAACCCTCGCCTGTAAAAAATAATATATAATACAATTAAACATTATTCAATGTGGAAAATACTACAAATTGAAATTATATAATTATATATGTGATATAATTACATTAATAATTTAACTTCAAAAGAAATCACATTTTTATCCCAGTAAATTCTGGATTTATATATCTATGTAAAAAATAAAGAGAAAACTTCTTTAACCAACACCATGGTAAACATTCTAACAAAATAGATTTTTAAAGATTATTTTAGGAACTGTCTTTTCTTCTAGTAGAATGTGGCAGAGTGCAGAGTAAACAAATCCTACAACATGGTGGCTGCCAATCTATGAAGACCCAAATGATAGATATCGTTTGGCCCCGCTTGAGTGACAGAAGCTAGTTCTAACAGCATTAAGGGTCATGTAGTCACTCTGACTTAAAATCATTACTCTATAAGACCTCTATAAGGCCTTATTAGAGCCATATTCTCAAAGGCAAACAGAATTTTTAAAAGTCCTACAGAACTGAAGAAAAAGAGACCAGTATGTTTGAATGCTTTCTCTGTGTGGAGCAGAGCTTATGAGAATACATACTGATGTTTTCCAGGAGAGTTCCTAACCAGAAGTCATTATTCATGAAAGAGATGAAAGCCAAAATTTACGCTTCCTGTGATGCCTGAGAAATCCTAATTTAAAAGTTATTTTAACTTAGGGTTGCTAGATCACACAGAGTTCAGGCAGAAGTAAACCTCCACAATCAAAACCCTCTAGCATAATTCAATTTATAAAAAAAAAAAAAAAGTGACAAATAATTTTTATAACTAATGTTGCAAGGAAAATAATATTTACTATTGAAAATTACTGAATGTAGGGGAAGCCGGGATGGCTCAGTGGGTTAGGCGCTCACTTTGCAGCGCCGGGGACCAGGGATCGAATCCCGGCCCCGGCCCGTGCGGAACCATATGCTGAACTGGGAGCTCCCCCAGTTCAGTTCTCTCTCTGTCTCTGTATCTCTCTCTCTCCCTGTCAATAAATAAATAAATAAATAAAAATATATATTAAAAAAAAAAGAAAATTACTGAATGCCTAGAGAAAAGTGCCCTCATGACTGATGCTTCTCTTTTTATGGAAGGGAAAGTTGTAAAATCAGGCTAAAAGATACTGGAAAAAAATCAGAAGTGGAACACAAATTACATTTATGTTTTAGCCATTAAGATTCAAAGATATGTCAAATTAAAAACAAAACTAAACTTAGATAAGAAGAAACTTTATTGGAAAATAATATTTCAATAAGGATGGGGGACTATTGTGGTAAGGAAATGTTCAAAGACTAAGTCAGGAATGCCTCAGGAAGGGATGGGTGAGTTCAGGTTTTATATGCTAAGCTTGGGAAAGTGACTGTTGATAGACTAAGAGTCATACTAAAATCTGTTGGGGGGGTTCCTTTAAAACTAACAAACTACGTTAAATATTTTGATTTTTAGAAAGAGTATGTGGTTAAATACATGGACTCTGGACAGGACACAAGATGAAGCAAACAAGTTACAGTACAAGAAATTCACATAAATTTTCAGTCCTAGCTATTTTAGTCAACCCTGCCTAAAATTATAGCTGGCTTATATGTGGATCAGCCTCAATAATGGAGTTTTAAAATTTGGCAAAATAATAAAAGATTACCAAAATTGATCAATAATTTTAGAAAGAACCATAAAGTACATTAAATGAATAATATGACAGAGTTTTAAAGCAAAATTGATATTACTGACAAGAATATTAGAAGTAGAAAACAGAGGATTAGAAGAAAAAAGAAAAGGCAAAATACACATTAAAAGGGCCATAGAGGATAAACTGAAGATTTCAATATATACTTAACTGGCATTCCAGAATGCAAAACTAAAAAGAATGGGTGAAAGACAATATTTAAAGAGATAATATCTGAGACTTTTCCTCAAGTGGTGAGTAGGACCAATCTTCATTTTCAGAAATCACAACAAGTAACAAGGAAGATCAGTATGTATCAGTTCCTAGACACATAGTAAATCTGCTGAACATCTAAAACAATTAAGAGATTCTATAAGGCCTCAAAGAAAGAACAGATTACCTGGAAGAAAATTCCAGTTAGACTAATGGGTAATTGCATAAAATCAACAGAGGAAGCCAGAAGATACTTGATAAAATCAGTGGAGATAGAATTATTTTCAACCTATAGTTTAATATCCATATAAATAAAAAAATGGTAAAAAAATACTAAGTATATTTAATGCTTAACTATATAACATCTAACAACAAATATCTAAATAAGAAGATAAAATCAATTAATTTAGTTTAAATATTCTGAAAAATAAGAGTGTGTGTGTGTGTGTATGTGTATATATATATATATATATATTTTTTTTTTTTTTTTTTAAGATTTATTTTTATTGTTTTTGATGGAGAGAGAGTGAGCTACCAAGACAGAGAGAAGGGGGAGGGCCCAGAACAGTCTCCATAGTTGCACATCATTGGTTTTTCCACATAGTTTCATTCCACAGGTAGGCACAGGGCTGCACATGCCAGGAACTGGGTCGGGGTCTCACCCCAGAGAGAACTGAACTGGGGGCACTCCCCACTTCAGCATATGGGTCCGCACGGGCCAGGACCATGATTCGATCCTCTGTCCCCAGGGCAGCAAAGTGAGCACTTAACACACTGAGCCATCCCAGCTTCCCCAATAGTGTATATTAAAGAATGTTAATTATAACATAAAATATGCATCAAATTTAGACTTTTATACAAATATATATTCAAATTTCTAGACGAATTATTAAGAGTGAAAACATAAATTCCCAATTAAAGAAAAAAAGGAGAAAAAATACGACTTTTCAGTTCTTTTAGATGACAGAAGAAGTGAAAGGAATAATGTCAAAACAGTTTCTTCATCAACACTGAGCTGAAACATATCCTAGAGGCTTTCATATAAAACCAGTGATTTATTGAGCAAGAAACACTAACGTTGTTTTTGTTTTGCTTTACTTGAAATATATTTGACATATAACATTGTGCAAACTTAAGGCGCATAACATGTTTATGATACATTTATATATTGTAATTATTGCCATTATAACAATAATTAACATCTTTATCACAGTACATAATTATTATTTTTTAATGATTGAAATAGTTAAGTCCTAGTCTTTAGGGAAATTTGATGATTATAGTATGATAATGTTGTCTATATTCACTGCACATTATACCTCTAAGAATTATTATTATTTGTTGCAAGTTTGTACCATGAACAACATCTGTCCTGTACCCTCCACAGTTCTTCTCTTGGTTACATTTATAAGTAAAATCTAAAAACACTCTTGTTTCAAAGGTAAAGGAACAAGGATTTTGTCAAGTATTTTCTAAGTCCAAAAGGAACAAAAGACTTGTGATTAATATATCTGGAGTTGTTCTTTTGAGTTCTATGTGTGCTCAGACATTATTATAGTCTTCTGTCCTGTACCATTATAGGTACAAAGTAACTTTCTTCAACGTTAGTGTTCTCTGAAATTGTTTATGTTCAAGAGGAGAATATTATAGCTTTATTGTTACAGTAAGGCAAGTTCTCTCTTAAAAACAGCCAGATGCTACTGTTTTTTGTGGGCTTTGTTTTTGTTGTTTGTTGTTGTTTTTTCTCCTCAGTTCCTGCTATTTTTAGTTATGGTTTAAAAATAAGATTAGCTGTTCTTCAGGTTTGTTATTTGTATCTACTATTTTAAAAAGGGGAGCAGGGGCATAGAAGATTTGGACAAGTAGAAAAAACAAAGTAGAATCATAAACTTACAAATCAATAGAAATGTAGTAAATTGTTTAAGTAAAAGATGAACATAGCTGAATTCAGAATCAAAGTTGTATTCTATCTATAGCAAAAGTGCTTCAATTATAAGAACACAAATAGTTAAACAATAAAAGGCAGAAAAATAATTAACCAAGAAAATACTAATAGAAACCAAAGGAAAGTTGGTATACGTAACTTAATAAATAAAAAAGGTTTTAAAAGAAAAACATTATTACAGATAGAGTCATTATTTTTCTGTTAATAACTTTCAATTCAGTGAAAAGATACAGAAATAACAAACTTATAGATTTTAATAACATAGTTTCAAAATGTATAAAATAAAAATCCCAGAAACACTGATTCCTGAAATACCATTTTCTTCAATCTTCACGTTCATCTCTATCTGAATATATCACAGTTTTTGATGTTATTCTTAACATATAGATAAACTAATATAAATTATAACTAAAGTAGGTTTCAGACATTCAAAAAAAAAATCCTAAAATAAGATGAGCTGGCAAAATGAGGCAAAACTTTTGGTAATTTATTAATAATAACTAGAGATATATATTACTTGTCTGTTTAGCCAGAAGTTGTTGGGTAAGTGGTAGAAAACTGAGCCTTAGTGTGCTAGATATATTGATTGCTTTGACCAGATTTCAATTAGAAATTATAAGAACAAATGAACAACGACAAAAATAAATGGTATATTATAGCACTATGTTTTTAAAGATTTATTTTTATTGTTTTTTGACAGAGAGAGACAGAGAGAAGTGGGATGGCCCAGAGCAGTTTCCATAGTTGTATGTCATTAGTTTTCAATATAGTTTCGTTCCACAGGTGGACCTGGGGCTGTGCAGGGCAGGAACTAGGTTGGGAGACTCCTGCATAGGCCCTGGAAAGGAATGAACTAGGGTCACACCCCAGTTCAACATATGGGCTGCAGGAGCCGGGGCCAGGATTTAATCCTCTGACCCTGGGGCTGCAACGAGAGCTCTCAACCCACTGAGCCATCTCGGCATCCCCAGCGCTATATTTTCATAATGTAATTTTTCTGAAATAAATTATTTAATGACTGATTTAAATTATTTAAATGAACCTGTGCTGGAACACATGTGTATTCTATCAATTCTTTGAACTATTTGATGTGAGTGGAATAAAATTCTAGACACCAAAGTAATTAAACTGGTGGCATATTTAAGGAAGTACAATTTGGGGGCAAGAAACAGAGAGACAGGGACTATTGAAGGATCTCTAACTCTATGTGAACTTTGAAAATCTCTTCAACTAAAACTAATTTGTATGAAAAGGTGGGATAATTTCAGTTTTTTTGAGTATTGACAGACAAATGCAAGATCTATTTATGCCACACATATTTGTTATTTAATATTTTGGAACTTCTACCTGTAAGACAGTTTTGGTTTTGTACATTTATTTCTCCTCTAGGGAATATCTTAATATATAGCATGACTATGAGAATTACATTATTTATTTTTAATTTGATACTTTTCATGATGTCATTTGACTTCATTGCAGAATTTATAATAGGCCTTATTGAATAATTTGACTGCATATAATTTGGGAAACTTTCAGTATGGAGTAATGTGTGATTTTGGTGTGGATTTCATTAATTGAATCCCATTTCTGGCCCATTACAGAGATTTCTGTCTCTAAAATTTATACTGTTACCATAAGATTCTGGTATTCTCCTTACTTATTGCCCATCTATTTTTTAAATTAATATAAAGGAGTTAAGTGTCATTTTGAAAGAAGGGATGACAGTAGGTGGCCCACATTTCTGATGTAGGATAATTTAGGAATACACATAGTCATAGGCAATTCATTGCATTCTTCTATTATTTCTCCAAATAAATTGACAGAAAAAAATAGAAGTATATTTTTTGCAGATTCTGCATTTCCCTTGAATGGGGTACCCTGTGTAGACTTTGGTATAATGAGAGGGACCTCCAGACCGTTTGACGCTTAAATCAAGCAGTGTCTTCTGATGTAGCCTTGCTAGTCATAAAAATGATCTCTTGGAGTTTTATCTGCTGAATTTGCTATTTTATTTCTCAATTTATTCATAATTTGAATAGGAAAAGGAATGCATTCACTGGCCTCTCAGAAAAATAAATAAATAATGTGAGCTTTAGATAATTATATAAATCCTCAACGTTGAGACAAATCCTTTAGGTTTATGATTCTGATTTATATATATTTTTGTCCTTTTTTTCTTCTGAGCTCTAACTGAATTTTGATAAATATTTATGTGGCAACTTCTATGCAGATGTCTCATAACAGATCAATCTTAATACATTTAAAATTAAATGTTTTCTTTGATATTTATTCTACTATGCTTCTTAATCTTTAAAGCATCTAATCCAGAGATTATATAAAACACTGAGACCTAATGGAACTAGAGCTATTACAGGAACAGTCTGTCATATAAGTGTAAGAGTTTTTAGGATTTGGAAGACCTGCAAATTTACAAATTATGTAGAAAAAGTTGATGTTACATTATGTGACAATTAATGAAATTGAAGGAGTGTTTTTTAATTTTTTTAAAGACTTATTTTATTGTTTGAGAGAAGGTGAGAGGCAGAGAGAGAAAAAGAGATTGGGGGAGGGCCCAGAGCTGTCTCTATAATTGTACATCATTAATTGTGACATAGTGTCATTCCATATAGGTGGATGTGGAGCTGTGTTGGGTGGGAACCAAACTGGAGGCCTTCCTCATGGGAGGCAAGAACCTTTGCTGCCCTCCTGGTAGTTACCAGTGTGTAGCAGCAGTTCAGCATGTGGGTTTGTATGGCTTAGGGCCAGGATTTGATCTCTAGACCTCACAGTTGCAAAGTAAGCACTCAATCTGCCAAACTATCCCAGCATCTCTTGAAGAAATATTTTTTGTTTGTTTGTTTTTAATTAACAAATGCTTTTCTCAATCTTTTCAAACAAGAATGAGTCCCAGAACATACAGGAGGGTATTATTAGGCTACAGATATAGTTCACTCATTTTGGGAGGCTGATGCTATTGGTAAGGAATGAAATTAAGGATAGAATTTAAGAGAGTCAGGGCAGGAGAGTATGAAGGAAAAGGATATAGACATTTATGTGGGTGAAGAAATGAGGGAGGCAAGGGTATTATACTTTCTATGATATGAAAAGTTCTGTGTTTAACACAGGCACACCATTGCTATTGCTCTAGTACACAGTGTAATTGGCCTGACCATGACCTATCATGTGAATGATCAAAGTGTACAGCTATTCACCACCACAAGCAACAGAGTAGCCCTTAAGAAGGCAGGAGCTAATGTCCCAAGGATCTTCAGATAATTTTTAAGTTAGAGCATCACCTTACCTATATCGAAACTCTCAGATATTTCTCACGCACTCTCAGTATTCATAGTGTACTCCAAAATGTTCCCTTGCCATAGTTGCTTCTCAGCATTTTTTTATCAATGGACCTATGGCAGGGAGCTTCAGAAGTCAGGTTGCTGACTATTTATCAATGACATCAGATTCAGAATGATTACATCCGAATACAACTTAGTTCATATTTACATTGAAGCAATATTTTTGTCTTTGTCATAAGTAAATGAAATAAAACAACGTAAGACTTAAACAAGTGAATTTCAAATTATATTAAGCCAATACACAACAGCAACATTTGACTTACGTCTTCAAAGAAATAAGATATCTACCAAGTACCTCATCTAAAATGTTGAGTTTTCTATATGCAGAGAGCCATAGGTTGAAGTTTCTCTAATTGGTCGGATAACTCTTCCCATTATAGTAAATTACATCATATTCACCTTCATTTATTTCTTAATTCTCCTTCTCCAATACATCTTTCTGATTTTATAAAATATATGTCATTGTCTTTAAGTGGTCCTCTTATTCTGGACATCTCAATAGAGAAAATGTTACAGATTATTGTTGTTGGAATTTGATCAAATCTAAACAAGTTCATTTTCTTTGTAGCTTTAAAGATTCCATTTACTCTCAAGGGTCCTCTGTTTCCCCCAAAGGCCCCAATAATTAATGTTAGTGCCTTTTCCTCTGAAAATGTATTTTCCTTAAAAGACCACCCTTTTTTCATTGAAAGTCTAGTTTTCGTAACTGGTAAGAGTACAAAGTCTGGAACCAGAATGCTTGAGTTAAAATCTTGTTCATCTAGTAACTAGAAAACTTTTAAAACCCTTCTTTCCTTTAGAAGTGCGGGGAATTCCCTCTTTCTAGCAGCAGAAATTTTAGAGTAACTGATCATTTTAGTTCTCTAAATAATTATGGCAATAATACACATTTCTCAGAAAAGTTGTAGTGATCTCACGAATCAATTTCAGGTTGAAGGATGCTAGTAGCTCCTTTATTGTATCTGTTTTTCTCAATCCTCAATGATATCTCTATCAGGTTAGGATAGCTTCTACAGTTGGTCATACCATTGCTGGAATACTTCAAAACATCTATAAGTAAAAGGCTTTTTTTTTTTTTGGTCAGGAAAGGGGCAGAAATGTAGATAACTGATCAGTAGATCCAGAGCTCCTTAGTAAAACATTAACTTTATGTAATAACTAAGGGGAAATTTGCTAGTGAGCATTACATATTTATTATCAATTTCTGGTTACTAATCTATTAAAACTATTAAATCATAAAAAAATATGTTCACACAAAAGTAAATAAATGATAATATTCTAATAATATTGACTAGAAATGTTTCTTCTTTTATTGAAAGAGATGGCTGATTATGCAATGGAATTGCTAAGGTTTGCTGTTAGTTTTGCCATTTGAACATTGAATTAGCTTATGAATAAATATATAAAGGAAAAAGAAAGAACCTAATTCTATCCCACTGCTATCTGACATAAGAGGACAAATGTCACATGCAATTGGCATACTGTTACCTAAGATTAGTCTTTGTGTTTTTGTTGTTGTTGTTATTGTAAATATTAAATTATTTTGTCTTTGTGGGGAGAGTAGGGATGGGGAATCAAACATACAGTGATAGAAAGTGAGCTGTGAGCACATAATGCGAGGTATAGACAATGAAATGTAGAATTGTACACCTGGAAAAAATGTAATTGATATCAATTAATGTCACCCCAATAAATTTAACAAAAAAAAAAGAAAAAACATTGTTTTGTCTTCATAAGCACAGAGGGAAGCATGAGCCTCAAAATTTATTTTTAGAACACAGACTACCAAACCAGATAAATCACAATGTTATTACAAATGGTAATTTGCATTCCCAAATAACAAAGTAATATGTGAAGTTCTAATGTTCTTACTAAGGAAAATATAAATTACTAAAGAGACAGTCTAAAGTGTTATTATTCTGGAACAATGAGTAAAAATATTACTGGAGTACAATTCACATAAAGATAGTTTTATGATATTTTATAATTACACAGTTATATTTTATTCATCATACTTTTTGAAACATTTTATATTATAATTAAGTACATGGTGATAAATTAATTATATAGCTATATTTTTAAGAATTTTGTTCAAACTATGCTGTATGTAATTTTATAATATTATGACTTTGAATATATAAATATAACAAAAACTTCAAATCACTAAAAATTCTACTTTTCAAACTTTTTTGTATGTTTTATTTTCCATATGTAGAAAGTAAAGTGAAGTCATTCTTATTTTTTTTTTTATTTGTTGAAATATAGTTGTCAGACATAAAGCTTTCCATAATGAACACTGTGGTTCAGGTAGTTTCAACTCTACATTGTCAATAAACAAAAGTACTTCTTTTGAAAAAGAAAAAATACATAGGAGTGGAGATGATGGATAAAAGAGTAAAGAAGAACATAAATGGTTTTGCTTACTCAAAGATTGAACATTAAAAGTCCAATGGATGTTGAATACATCACATTAATATTTTTGAGTTTTCTTAGAATCTTTTACTGCACTTATTCTTCTATGGTGTTCCCAAACAGCCTTGATTTCTTTCTAATTCAGTTCTACGGTCAGCATGTCCATCAATTTAGTTCCTCCATGTGTCCTTTAATTCCACCAAGAATATTAAAACTCCCTTTTAGACAGAATATCATTAACAGTTCTGAGTGCTCAATAACTTTCCAATGATTTTTCTTGCTTGTAAGAAAAAGTGGAAAATTGTAACATCAAATAAAGAGTTTCAGTTTTCCTGCTAAATTCTTTATTGGAAATAAAGAGTTGCATATTTCACTTACACATTTAATCAATAGTTATACTGATTTGGTGGATAGAGTATTGAAATGGTGAGTGGGTTTATGTACTGAAATTTCTGCCTATCCATTCTTCAAAGTAAGGCATCCAACTCGTTCACAGGATTGGTTCCTAACAACCACAATGTTGATGCCTGACCTGCCTTTCTGACACTAACAGAAAAAGAGATGGATATCTGATGTGAACTAAGCTGATAAGATTTTGTTTTATAGCAACTTGGAAATTGAGTTGATAAACAGTAGTTAGTCTCTACATGTGACTGAAATACTATTGGCTTTTAGCAAATTTCCTCCTGTGTCCAAAGAAAATTGCCTTGATTAATCAAAATATTAGTTAGCCCAAAGTGGGCAGTGGGTAGGTGAGAAGCCAAACAACAAAACAACAACAACAGCAACAAAACTCAGATAACTCTGACACCTGAGTTAAAACAAGGTAACAATATTGACCACATCACACCCTGCACACTTTACACACACACACACACACACACACACACACACACAATTATCCTCAATTATTTCTACATAGGCATTATATTACTCTGGGTCAGAGAGATCATCCAAATAGGAAATATATAGTGGCAGCCACAATGGCAGGTCCAAGGGGGTCAAGTAGAATAGATAGTCTTGATACTGATGTTATCACACACATTATCTTCTGTCTAAAACAGGAAATATTATGTGTTACCTATTTTAGACCATTGACCAATCTATAATATGAAATTTATGTCTTTATACATTCTCAATTCTAAATGGATGCTATATTTTAATATTGC
>PVKE010025699.1:0-13426 GCA_004027555.1 Craseonycteris thonglongyai | reverse complement strand
CTAAAGAATCTTGTTGAACTTCTCACACAGAGGAAGAAAGGATGGAGAAAGGAGTCAAATCCTGGATGTGTGACTCCAGAATAAACTTAACTATCCTACAGTATTGCTTCTAAATACAGCATTTTTTTTTTCAAATATCACTCTAGCATAAATAACTCCCAACTGCAACTACTTCACTGCAAGTATACTGGTAACATTTGGGTAGAGGAACCCACACAGATGTTGGCTAATTGTACCACAAAATTATCTAACTTTCTGTTTCCTTTGCTAGTTGATTGACCCAGTTAGGTCAGATCTCAGCTCAATCTGAATGGGTAGTGATCAAGAATCATCTCTGGAACCAGATGACCCACATTCAAACCAGCTCTACCAAAAACAAGCCCTGTGATCCTGAGTACCGGTAAGTTATTCTGTCTCTATCCTTTCATTTTTAAAAAGAGATCATAAAACTGACCCCAGAGAAGTAAATTGAGCTTATATAGAGGTGCAGGTCTTAGGATAATGCCTGGCACATAAATAATACTATACAAGTGTTAGAGGTCAAAGTTTTTCCATTATCATTATTCCCTACCATGTCATATCCACAATAGTTCTGCATACTATTGTTCATCACACCACAAAATTATCTGACTTTCTGCCTTCTTCACTAGACTGACCTAGACAGTTTAAATCTCAGCCCTAAACATTGCTTCATTAATGAATCAGTCTGTGGTGTTTCTGCCATGAACCCCTCTCTCTTGCCCCATTCCACTAATTCAAGCTCTCTTTTCGAACTCACAGTTCATTCTAGTGTCCCTTTTGAGTATTTATCAAAATTGTGACTAAATAATGAATTGGGCTATTAGTCTCAAAATTTCTTTACCTCTCACTAGAAAGTGCCATGACAGCAGAGGCCATTGTCCAATTCTGTATCTTACACTGCTAAGTGCTTGATAAAAACTCACTGAATGAGCAAATTATGAGCACAAAAATCTCATCTTCCTGTGTTTTATCTCTTTAATTTATATACTGTCTCATGGGTTGAAAATCCATTTTCTTTTTCTTTTTCTTTTTCCCTATGAGTTGTAGTGTTTGTATCATGAATTTTCAAACTTCCTGGCCAACCTCAATTAACTAAAAACATTTATAGCAATTTCCCATAGCTATGTCTGTGCCAATGACAACTAAATTGTGAGTTTTTTCCTCCTTAAATATTAGATTTCTGAAATACAAATAGATTAACTCAGCAAAGAAAACAAGAAATAGAAATCTTTTCATGTTTTGCACACTGCTTTTAAACTGCATTTTGAATGTTTCTTGAAATTTGCATAATCATTCATGAATCTTCTTTCATTTGAATGCTACAGTAATGACAACTTAAGATATATTGTTTGCTGCTTATTCAAAATCGATTTCAATTATCAAAGTAGATCTTTATGTATATACCTGTTTCCATATTTGGTATGGACTCAATTAGTATGTGATTATAGTACCCTGAGGCTGTTTCAAAATTATGTCTTAAATATGCCACAGTAACTTCTGCAATATTAAGGAGCAGTGTTTTGTTTGTTTGTTTGTTTGTTTGTTTGCTTGTTTTTATCCTGTTAAATTATCTGGGATGAATTTTTAAACCTGAAATTTGCAGCATATGCCACACTAGATTTATCACTGTTTATGATATATAGCTCAATACATCAAGATTTCAAACACTGTGGAAATAAGCTTGGCTGACTGCCAATTCTAACCAAAGTTGAACCCTGATCCCTGGGGGTTTCTTCATCTTCCTAAGAACTGAAAACACACAGAAGCTGTGTCTTAATTATACTTTAATATATAAGAAATACTTTAATTTTATTTTGTAGTGAATATACATGATTCTATTCATCATTTAATCCTACCATCTTATTGCTGCTTTGGATATAAGTAAATTCTCTATTTTAAAGTATTATGAAGTTATGAATTCAGAGAAATCTGTTCCAGTTCTACCCTTTACTAATCGAATAAATCTAAGTGTGTATATAACTTCTCAAATCTTTCTCAGTCTATAAGATGGGGATAATGGTATTTCATGCCTTACATAGTTTCTATGAAGATTCAATGTTATAGTGCCTTGAAGAGTTTAGTGTATGTCCTAGCATAAACTAAATGCTCAGAATTAATCATCATCATTTGTATTTACTATTATTATAATACTGTGCATGTATAGGTAGGTACCTGTGTCATTTACATAGGCACTTGACATTTATTCTTTCCAAATGTATAAGTCTATTCTTTAGACAGCTCAGATCTTGATGACTGGTTGGCATTTTTCTTTCCATCCTTCATATTGCCTTATACATGGTAAATTATTATTTGATTGAAAGTTAATGTGTTGGTTTACCTCTACATGCATTATAATGGATTCACGTGCTTTCTAAAAATATCAATTGAGCATCCCTTTCTTTGTGACCCTGTGCTAGGCAGGCACTGGAGAAACAGAAGTAAATAATGTAATATCATAGGTGACTTTTATTTCAAAATTTATCCACAAACCTACTATTTTTTTAAAGTCATGACTGAAGCCAAACTCTAGAAAGATAGAGAAAAAAATAGCTCTAAATAATATTATACTTTATTTATTTATTCCAAATGAGGCATCCTTTAGTTAATTATCTAATGTAGTCATTGTTGAATAACTTCAGAAGTAATCAGGGAAATAAGACACTGATGAGGTATGTGTGTGTACATGTGTGTTTCCATGGATAATAGCACTGAACATGGGTTATTTTCAGTTAGTTTTAAAATTGAATTGAATTAAAAACAAACATGTTGAGCCCAAATTTCAAGATGAAAATAATTACTTTTATGTGTTTATGCTATTTTAAATAGTCAGTCTAGAAAATCCTGCCACAATGAATTTTATAGTACTGAAAATGTCCTAATTTTTGTACGTTCCTTGTTTTTATTTTATTTTTTAAATAAGCATTGATGGAATGAGAAGAGAGACAGTTTATTAATTTTAGAAACAAAATTGTGGTCCCATTGGTTCCTCGTTACTTCAACAGACTCCCAGACAGACCTTGCTGAAGGAAAGTGCCCTACAAGTAAAGAAGCTACATGATGCAAACCTAATAGATAGGAAGGCAGGGATGAGACTGATAAGGTTGACTGAGGTTAAAAAGCTTGAATAAAGACACTGACGATAATGCAAATTTGGGCAGGGTTATTTTTTTTTTAATATTTTATTTATTTATTTGTTTGTTTGTTTGTTTATTTTTGACAGGGAGAGAGAGAGAGAGAGAGAGAGAGATACAGAGACAAAGAGAGAACTGAACTGGGGGAGCTCCCAGTTCAGCACATGGTTCCACACGGGCCGGGGCCGGGATTCGACCCCTGGTCCCTGGCGCTGCAAAGTGAGTGCTCAACCCATTGAGCCATCCCGGCTTCCCCTGGGCAGGGTTATAACAGGATCAAATCTATATTTAGAAATCACTTTGATGCCTTGGATAAAGGAACTGAGGGGAGAGAAATCAGAGATGAGCATAACAATTTGGAAGTCAGAACAGGATCGAGAGCAGCTGTAAATAAGGGTATGGACGTTTCAATGAAGGGAAGGAGGTAAGGAATTGCAGAACCCAGTAATCTTTGTAACGGGGGAAAAAAGGAGACAGATCTTTCTAGAATCTTGAGAGAAGACTCTCAGTAAACTGGCACCATAGGAATGGGTATCTGTTGAATAAATGTAAGTATACTCTCCATTTGCTAGAACGAAGAGTATACATTTTTGCAGGGCGCTTAAGAGTGCCAATTGTTTGAGTTCCTGCTAACAGTCTACTGTATATTTATCATATAGAGGATGCTAACATATATTTAACTAAAGCTCTGTATAATTAATAAAGTCTCAGCATACAAAATAATAACAGACAAAAGGAACCTTAACAAACAAGGAAGGAAAAGAATTTCAGGAAATCAGTACACTGCCAGAATAAAGACTAGGGGTGAGGGAGATAGACAAAAGTTGTGTGTGTGTGTGTGTGTGTGTGTGTGTGTGTGTGTGTGTGTGTGTGTGTTACAAAAGCACACAGAACATTCAAAAGTTTTCCAGCTTCAAGTGACTTAATGGACAAGAGAGCAATTTGAAAGAAAGCAGACAAGGTTCAAGAAAGAAGAAGTTGTAAGTTTCCCTTAGCTAATCATTGCAAAATGTTTTATTATTAACTATTATTATTTATAAATGGAACAAAAGAGTATAGATGTAGATCTTCTAACTAGTAGAAGAATGGTTGTGGGAGAAAAAGGGATAGAAAATGAATGAAGCAAAAGGTTGGCCTCATAGAGACCTCATCATTGTTTGTACATTTCTGTAATAATAATAACAGTTATATTATAAATATTTCAACATGCCACAGAGTTGAAAAGGTGCCCAGCATTGACTGATTGAGCCACTGGCAAGCTCTTTGTTTTCTGATTTAACTGGTGTTTGTTATTTTTCCTCAAGCATTGTTGAAAAAGAGCTGGTTAAAAAAATTGAATTCCATTTTCTTTGAAAGTACAGAGAAGGAAATCTCAATTTGGGGAAAGATAAAGAGAAGCCTATTATCATGCTACTTTTTCAGAGTAGCAAAATCCTGGAAGAGTGTGATAGCAAAGGAAATGCAATATATGTTGCTGCATACTGAGGAAAGAGAGAATTGATGTTTAATACCATCCAATCTGTAAACAGATGATTGGCTATAAAATGAGTTTTCAGTTATTTAAATTGAAATGAACACTTCATTTTAATTTATCAAATTTATCATATATATGTATCACCCAAATAGCCCCTAAGATTATTATATAAATCACACACACACACACATCTGTGAAGGACCCACCTAGACTTTCAATGTCAGGAATAATCCCTTTTTGTCTCTTTTGTAGCACTTCATACTGACATGTTCGATGAGTTTCAATGATTTTAACTCACCATTTTTCTCAAGTGTGAAAAGCTATATAATGCACACACACAACCTAAGGACTAAAACGCCAAAGGTTAGATTAAGTGGAAGAAAAAGAAAAAAGAAAACCAGAGGCAACTAAAAATAGGATAAGATATATGTGACAGTCAGAGAGTCATACAAAATAAAACTTTATATATAGCACTGAAATTTTTCTGGCATGTACAAAGCAGTAAAAATTAAACTAAACTGCTTTGAGAAAGGGTTCAAAAATTCAGTCTGAGTTTCACTAGTGGCTAAAATATGACCTTGTAAATGCCTTATAACTCAATTTGTTCATCTACCTAAAAAGTACAAATGCTCTTGGAATTAGAAAATAAACCATAGAAAATCATGAGAAAATAAGATGCGTTTCAGATGCCTTTGGAGGTCAAGGGTCTTGAAATTTTACATGCAATACAAAATCCAAAATGAAAAATAAATTTTCTTCTGCTGGCTTAGTATGGTAATCTAAGTATTCATCATCTATCTAGATACCCAGATTATCTTTCTATAGCTACCTAAAGTTCATAATATAAAGGCATTTTCTTACTTTTCCTAAAAAAATTATTTTTATCAACCATCATACAATTCGAATTTCTGTATCCTCTGGAATCTCAAAACCAAAGTAATATTGTTTCCAACTAGTCATAGACTGAGGAAGGAAGAAAGATCAATGGTAGATGAGGAAAAGGCTTTGCTGCGGAATTTATTATCTTAAATGCCAGTGGTTTAGTTCCCAGATAGCTTGAGTATAATGTGATTTATCATATTCAGTACCATGAAGAATGTAGAGATTTTACTAAATTCAGAGAGATAAGGCAGAAAATAATAACTACAATAACCACTGAAGCATATTGGGGAACTATTAATGTGGGGAAAGAAATGCAGTGGACAGATCAATTATTGTAAGGAGGCATCTTAGAGTATTTGACATTCTATCTGTTTTACATCAAAAGAGAGCAGGGCTGATTTTCCTCAATAGCTTCAAACTCTGTTCAAAGTTCAAATAACAAGATTCTAAATGTGTGGAAAGAAGAAAGGGTAACTTTTCAGCTAAATGCACACAGACACCATAATTACTTCCATTAGCATTATACTAGTTACAATATAGATTCATTTCTTGTAATGAAAGCCAAACTAGAAGTACCTATACCCCTCACATAGAAGAAGTCCAACAGTAAATGGCCTAGGGCTTATACAGTAGATGCACTGTGTCCGAGATCAAAAGCCTTATTTATTGTTGCTAAATTATCCTCGTTACATATCCACCAACCTAAGATAACTTCTCTTCTACTCCTGCTAAGCCTTCAGCCAACCACAGAGAAAAGGTGATGGGAAAAACAAAAGAACAGGCATGCCACTTATTTTAAAGGCACAATGCAGAAGTGATGATGATTTTGACTTATAATCCTTGGCACATTTGATGCAACAGAACCTAGACATTGTCTTTATAGCTAAGCAGCCAGGTGCCTGCTCACAAAAGTTCTGTTACAGAAGAAGGGGAGACTAAATATTTGAGGGGGCAACTATTAGTCTGTGCCACTGTCTGCTGCTCATCTCTCCCTTCCCTGAGTTGAAAGCCCCTCTTCCTATATACCAAACAATACCCATGGAAGACCTGAGGGAGAGGACTGCACATCACTCAGAGATGGACTCGGACCTGGATGTAACTTTGGAATTGTCTGTCTTATAAAGGGAGGGACTATTCCAAGGAGACAATTCCTCCTGTTGTGGTTCACCTAGTGCAGGATATGAAAACATAAAATGAAATGTCTCTTCCTCTTCCCAACACCAACATAAAATGGTAGCCAACGAATAGCACAAAGGCATCTAAAACTCTCTTTTGGAAGAAGCATGGGAAATTCATAGCAGTCACTGAACTATAGCAGCCATCACATCTTACCGCTCACGAGTCGTTAAAAGTCTGTTTGCTTACTGAATTAAGTTCCTTGGTTAACTCACATGGTGGCTCACTACAATACTCTGGATATTGTCACTGTGGTTTTGTTATTTGGGAGACTTTCCTTATCCTTACCTTTCATAATCAAAATATTGGAAAGTATACCCTTCTTAGAAACTTGATAGTTTGTGCAGCTGACTAGGCTGACCAGACAGACTGTTTGGAATGGGACAGTACCTTTGTTTTCAGGTCAGCCTACTGATACCTTGAATTTAGCCCAGTGAGACTAGGCTGACTGTATGTACCATCTGAAATGGGACAATACTGTTATTTCCTGCCCTGTTTCAACAGTACGTCTGGTCAGTCTATGCAGTTCACATGTTGATGGTATACAAGTTTCAAGTTAGAGTTTTGCTTTAATATTAGAAAAATGACAAGTTTGGGTAGGTGGTTTGTGTTTCTTTGGAAATATGATTCCTTAAGAAATTTAGTAGGTTTCTAGTCAACTCTGTAAGTAATCATAAGCAAAAATCTCCTCAAAATATATTTTTTATACTTAAACACAACGGTCTTTAATTTGGTGGCCTCTTTTACTCAATGGTTAATAGACTAAGAGTTCACATCTTAATCTTATTTTTACATGTTTTTACACATCCTAATCTGAGCTCACTTTCATTATTTGGCAAAAAATTTTTAGTACAAACCACTTGGAGAAGACTTAAGGCTACAGTTTTGTCAACTCCTAAGACCACTTCTTCACAGCTATTCATTCTAATTAGAATACCTCGCAATATCACTGTTCAAATTTAAAAAATAAATAAATAAACCAAAAAAAAGATGTTAGCACAAAGCAATATTCTTAGGTTTTCCAACCAATTTTATCAGCTCTAATTGCAGTTCTGCTCTCCAATGTGTCTCCAGCCACATTGTAATGAAATATTTGCATAACAAAAGTCTGCCACACTGCAATGCAGTTTGCATTTCTTTGTCTGACTTTTCTCAATCACAAAAAGAGAGCCACATCTTTTATATTGCTTGAGATTGTGTGTGTGTGTGTGTGTGTGTTCCTTTAATGTTAGCATTGCTCTTCTAGGTACCATGTGTATTTTATAAATCTATAAAATAAATGTTAGCAATATAAAAAATTCAAGAATAGTGATATTTTTAGCTTTCTCAATAATTGTCCAGATATCTAAAATGAATAAAGAGAAAGTAGAAGAAAGAAAATAATAAAAATAAGAAGACACATGTATTAAACAGAGAATAACAACCTAAAATAACAGAGAATATCAATGAAGTCAAAAGTTGTTTCTTATAAGTGACTCATAATATTAACCAACTTCTGATCAAATTAAGTGTAATGAAGAAGAGAAACATGACCAAATATCGGAATTTAATATTTATACAGGTTGAACATGAGATAATAAGAACATGCAATGAAAAATGTCATTCTAGTAAATAATCAAACTCAAACACAATGGCCAAATTCGTAGAAAAAGTAACACCACTGATATTAATTCAAGAAAGAGAAATTCACAGACATATAACCATTAAGTAAACAGAATTCATCAAAAATATTTGAACAAAGAATAGTTAAGCCATATGTGGATTCCTCCAGAGAGTTCTGTCAAACATCTAATTTAAAAAATCCAAATCTATACAATCTGTTTTAGAGAATAATTAAAAGAGGGAATTACTTAACTCATCTAATGAAGCTGGCATTATCTTGGTACCAAACCTGACAAGTAATTTTGTAAATATGTCAATTTCACTCTGAACATAGATGAAAAATAAAGATATTATCAAGATTAGAGGAGCATAATAATTTATGATAAACTGAGTTTATCCCAGAACAAACACCAATAATGAACTATCAAAAGGAAAATTAAGAAAACAATCCCATTTATAATTGCATCAAAAAACAAAAAACAAAACCTAGGAATAACTTTATCCAAGGAGGTAAAAGACCTGTACTTAGAAAATTGTAACACATTGAACAAAGACCCACAAATAGCCACAGCAAGAAAGACAAAGTTGGAGGTATCACACTACCTGATGTCAAACTATACTATAAGGCTATCGTAATCAAAATAGCATGGTATTGGCATAAAGACACACAGAACAATGGAATAGAATAGAGAGCCCAGAAATAAACTCATGTCTGTAAGCACTTTATGATTTATTTTCCCTAATAACAAAATTTCCTCTTAATATACTCAATTCAGCATTTTAATTCTCCTTATGTGCTTTGGACTTTTCTATGACTTTTTTTTTTCTTCTGATAACAACATCTTCAGTTCTTTTGTGTTATTTATACACTGAACTTTTTCTCTATATTTGAGAACAAAAGCATATGCAGCCTAAAATCATCTTTTGTTTCTTGTAGTATGTCCTTTTGTCTAGCACGCTTGTCTTATACAACTTCCAGTGTTATTATAAAATCTTCGACGTGTTCCATGTTTTTATTTTTCTCTTTACTTCCTACTGAAGAAAAAAAATACCTATATGTATGCAGGTTCTATTTGAAACTTTAGAGTAAATTGATTCTCTTTGATTCTTATAACTTAGTCATCTGAGTGCATCAGTAACACTATGTTTAAATCTTAATTTCAAGAACAAGTTGAGGTGCCCAGGCTCTCATCAAATTTCCATTGTCTAGAAAGCATTGTGGCTTTGCTGAAATGTGACATGTTATGTTCACCTCTTCTCACTTCCTGTTTTTCAGAGTATCATGAGGAAAATTTATTTCTAGATAGTTTGAAATCGTTTGAAATTCTTATTTTGCAAAAGTAGTTTATAAACAATTGGGGATGCCAGGCTTGCTCAGTAGTTGAGCTCTTGCCTGGCAATCACAAGGTCTGAAGTTAGATTCCTAGCCTCAGTCCATGCAAACCCATATGCTGAACTGCAGCACACCTGGTAACTGCCAGGATGGAGCCGTGGTTAAGGTTCCCCCCTCCCATACTAGAGATCCCTGGTTTGGTTCCGGCCCCACGTGGCCCCACATCCACCTGTGTGTATTGAAACTATGTCATAACTAATGATGTACAGCTATGGAGACTGCTCTGGGCCCTACCCTCTTTCTCTCTCTCTCTCTCTCTCTCTCTCTCTCTCTCTCTCTCTCTCTCTCCTTCTCTCAAACAATAAAATTAAAAAAAAAAATCTTTTTAAAAAAGTAGTTTAAAAACCATTAAATTGGGAAGCCAGGATGGCTCAGTGGGTTAAGCGCTCACTTTGCAGTGCCGGGGACCGAGGATCGAATCCCGGCCCCAGCCCGTGTGGACCCATGTGCTGAACTGGGGAGTTCTCCCAGTTCAGTTCTCTCTCTGTCTCTCTCTCTCTCTCTCTCTCTCTCTCTCTCTCTCTCTCTCTGTCTCTCTCTCTCTCTCTCTCTTTCTCTGTCAAGAACAAACAAAAAAAAACATTAAATTTTCCACATATTCTTTATGAATTAACCACAAATTCCAAACAGGCAACAGGCAGATACCTCCTGTAGGAGTTGACCACTCCAGAATAGATGTAAAAATAAGTTATTGTGGAGACAGAGATGAGTCCTGGCAGGTGATCTCTGGCTATTTCAGAACATAGTGTGTGTGAAGTATTGGATTAATACCAGAATTTTTTTCATCTACAAGGATTCAAGGCACCAATATAGTAATAACCACGTTTACAAAGATTGTCCCAAAATTCATGCAAGAAGTAATTTTGACAGAAAACTCAGTTTTATAAATAAAAATTGTAAATTTTCATTGCTCAACAATGAAAACGCATTGTTCTTTCGTGTAGTGCTTCCATTTTTAATAACCCTGAACTGTCACCTGCCACACTGTCTTTATTTTTCATTGGCAACATTTTACTGCACAAATAACGCAAAATTCAAATCTTGCGTGAATTTTGGGACATGCTTTATATAGAAGCCATCTATTAATGTTTGTTTAGTCTGATAGTACTTTTATTTCATAAGCATGAGTCTCCTGGGAAGCTCTCCTCAATTTGGTTTATCTGCACTATAGAGGGTTCTTTCTATATGAGCAATGTTTTGCACATAGTAGACACTCAAAAAGTGTTAACTGCTGGCTATTGGCATATAACTTATGATATCCTTAATTATCAGTGCTATTTGAATTTTCCAATTATTCGCTGTATTTTTTTATCTTTCCATGGGACATCCTCTGACTTAGACAAGTGATTCTCAAACTTATATTTATGAAGCAGATTAATTTCAGTTTCCTGGTCACTACCTTTAGAATGCCTGAATTAATAAAAATTAATGCAACCTAGAAGCCAGTATTTTTAGCAAGTCCCCCAAATGATTTTGAGATAGGAGGGCAGGGTCCACACTGCAAAACTCTCAATTTGATGGTATTTTGAGCGTTTCATATCATATAGGAAAGTAGCTGCTTTATTGGATGTATATTTCTAGGTTGCTTCAAGGTTTTGGTTAGTCAAGTAGCATAGCTGGGGTATAGACAAGTGTGAGAACCTCCTACCTTGCAACCAGAAAGTGAATTCTGCCAGTCATTTTAGCTGTAGGCAGTGCTGTCAAAAGATTAGAAGTGGTAATTATTATCCCCTTGGTCTGAAAATGGTCTTTATCTGGAGCTGAGAAACTCTTAAGAAGATAGAATTGTCACCATTTTTTGAAAATAACAAAAAGAGAACGTTCCCTATTTGAGTTTTAGTGCTGAACTTCCATGGATCCTTAGAATCAAAAGACAAGTATGTTAGCAGTAGGTGGTACTTTCCTTCACAAAGTGTGGCTTGAGACACAGAGACAAGGGAGGTAACGACAAGCAGTGATTTCTGAACCGAATCTCATGCTATTGGCATATGCCTGCACAGTACGCTACTCTAGTAAATTGCTGCCACCACCACTTTCACTTGGTGCCCCTTTCCTTGTGATGCCCTTTGCCTCCTTCCTCAACTAGGTAACTTCCATGATTCTTCAAATGCCAGCTCAAGTGCCACTGTCTTGAAAATCCTGCAGGATGTGGGAGCTCAGCCCCATTGCCCAGCCACACCTAGTGCTTTGTTCCACCACAGTGTGTAAGGCTCCCTCCATGCACTCCATAGAATATAAGCTCCCTGAGCTCAGGAATCGATTTTACTGGGATGCCTCTGCTCAGCTAGTAGCATAGAGCCTAGAATACAGATGAAAGAAGACCTCATGCAATCAACTATGGTGGAAGAAACAGGAAAGAAATTCTAAAAATGGATTTATTTAAAATTCCTCCCTATCATTTAGGTAGAAATAAAAATGTGAGATTGATATGAAGTGGAAAAAGTTGGCAGGTGATACAGGTTTGAACTTCTGTTCTTTTACAGAGAAGAGGTATATGAAAAAGAGTAATTCTTAAACCGAGCCCTGAAAATCCATCAGGACACTAAGTAATTAGAGAGTCCCTTGAGAAATAAAATATTTATTTTAATTTAAATGAGCAGGAATTTCTGGTGAGAGCAGCTCAACAGAAATTTAAGTCTCTTCGGAATATCAGTCTCTGTGCTCTTCCCTGGGGATACAAAGATGAATAACAAAGATGCTTACTGTATAGTGGAAAGAAAGAAGCTTATACACTGCAGAGTAAAAGGTGGTGTGATGGGTATTAGAATAGTGGTATATCCAAGGGGACATCAAAGCAGAAAAATTAGGCAATGTTTGTCTACAGGGAAAGAGAATGATTGGAAAAGTACTGTTAAGAAAAAAAACTCATAGAATAGAGGACACTTCTAATGATTATTGAAATACAATTAGGGATATACATTAAAGAAGGGAAAAAGCAAACACACACAAATAAGAGAGAAGACACTAAAATATGGTGTACAGGAAATAAATACCTTAGTAATTTTAGAATATAAAATTTTATATTAGCTCTGCTGCTTCCATTTCAGTCTCTAGAGGATTAGTAAAGATCAGACCATGAAAAAGTAGAGTTCCTTGTTGAGAAGTTTGGATTGGACATATTATGAGTAGCTAGCCAGGATAGGGTTGTATTTCATGAGGGAAATGGTGAAGTCATATTTGCAACTCGAAATGGATCACTCTGAGTAGAGTGAAAGGGAGAAGCAGCAGAACAGAACATGGGGACAGGGGCTTGTTAAAAGGCTTGAGATTGGACACAAGTAAAAAGAGTAGAAAGGCTGCTTTCTGAACATATTTAGGAACTAAAACCAGCAAATATGGGCAACTGGAATTTCTAATTTGAATTTATTTCAACATCACGTCTTTAGCTAATTTTCTTCTTTACTGGAGAAATTTAACTTTGTAAAATAAAATAGCAAAAGAATACTAAACATTCACTAGTAAGCCTGGCTATTGTTCTCCTCTCAAATAAGATTTAGGCCTCAAGAAAAACGTATTGTGTAAATCACTGTGAAGTATTCACAGCACATTGTAGCCATACGGTGAGTTCATTCAAAATTGACACTCCTCTGGGCCCTTAATTAGATATATCTGATATGGTTCAGTTGTCAAATGAGGAAATGCACTTCCTGCTGAATGGTTCTTAAGCAGCAGCACAGGAAGGCACTCTGATGCCACATCCAGTACAATGTACCCTATGCTAATTCAGTCTAGTGACTTGTAAAGTAC
>PVKE010025698.1:0-22850 GCA_004027555.1 Craseonycteris thonglongyai | reverse complement strand
TTTTTTTTTTAATATTATTATATTTTATTGTTAAATTTAATGGGGTGACATTGGTTGGTAACAATCAGACAGTTTTCCAATGGACAACTCCACATCACATCACCCATGCATCCCATTATGTGCCCAGCTCCCAGAATCAGGTCCCCCTCCAACACCATATATCTGGTGCCCACTCCCCCCTCCCCACACAACTCTCCCTCCTCCCTCCCTCCTCCTCTCCAAGTAAACACCAAACCATTGAGTGTGTCCATAATGCTGTACACCCCTTTCTTTAGGACCCTTTTCCTACATGTCAGTACATCTGCCCCCCACCCCACTCCAGGCCCTTGGCTGGCATGTAAGGGCTGTTTCCTGACTATTTTTGTCTCCTAGGATGACAACCGCTACCATGAGGATATTTTCGGGGTCACGCTGAGAACATATGAAGTGACCAACCGCCTTAGATCTGAATCCATTGCCTTCATTGAAGAGAGCAAAAAAGAGCCCGACGAGTAAGCAGGCCCCATCCCATGGGCAAGAGGTTGTGATGGGCAGGCGTGTGTGACCTCATTGCCCTGGCTTTCCCACAGTGGGGTTCCCCTGGGATCGCAGCGGCTCCTGGGCATGTGTTAGATATGCAGGCACCCCAGACCAGCTGAGCCGGAAACTCTGGGGTTAGGGTGCAGCAGTTTGTGTTTCCACTAGCCCAGTGGGAGGTTCTGAGGCCCCCTCAAGTGTGAGAACCCCAGCTTGGGATGCCAGCTTCTGCCTGGAGCGCCCCCTGGTGGGATGAAGGCTTTCAGATTCTGCAAAATCGTATTCCTAAAATTCACTTTGCCTCTCTCACCCCATTCCCAAATTGCTGGGAACAGTTGCACCAATGCAAATCCCAACTGGCGTTATTTTGACAATTTTACTCCTTTGGAAATTGCCAGAAACGGTCTGGGGGTACCACAAGATTGGGATTTGAGGCTCCTTGTTTAAACCTGACTTAAGTGCCATGACATACCGACCGTGTATCTGTACGTTAACTTAGATGGGAACTCAGCCGTCTTGGTGTAAGGAGCGTGGGGTAGTCACTCCATTTCTCTAGCATCCTCACTTTTTTTCCCTGATGACCCGGCAGCCTCAAAAACCTCCAGTAGACTTAGGTTATTGCCATTCAGATCACGAAGCTCCTTTCAAATGTCTCTCTTCCTGGCCAGTTGTTGGTGAGCAAGCACTCATTCATTCGTTCAGTCATTCAAGACAAGCCCTCAACTAGGTACCAGGTCCTGTCCACGACACTGAGGCTACAGAGCAAATGAAAGCGACAGAAGTCCCTGCCCACGGTTAGGTGGTTCTCTTGCGTCTTTAAGCAAATAGCAGCCTTGCTTCTGTGGCACTAACCCCCTCCCCACTTCTCTTCCCACAGGGTGTTTAGCTCCTAACCAGACCCTCTCGCCCAGACGGATGTCGGGGGACTGCCCCAAGCGCTCCAGCAGGGGTGTCAGCAGGTTTTGTAAGCGTGGACACTGCTGAACCTTTTCCATGGCCCGTGTGGCCCCCGCTCTGCCTCGTGTCTATTGGCCGCTGTGTCCTGGTTTTCCTCTTCTGGGTTCTCGCCTCTCTGTGTCTCCTTGGGTTTTCTTCTTGAGTTTTCCTGCTGCAATGCAATGCCTTTATAATCCACAGTGGCTCTTACAAAACTGTCCCCTCGTCCTTTCTGACAAAGACACATCAGCAGTGCATGAAAGCACTAGAACGTGGGCGTTGCTCATGGCATGCACGGCTAGTGTTCTGGGGTTCCCCTGGAGAAGTTGGCAGGGGCCACACACACAGGTTTTCTCAGCCAGTCCCTTGGCCGCTGAAGTCCCCCTTACCCTTTTTTATAATGACTGCTTCTGTGTGTGTGTGTGTGTGTGTGTGCGTGCGCGCATGTGCGTGTACACGCGTGTGGTAGGCCTAGGTCTCCGTCCATCCTCATGTGTGTGTAAAATGTGTTGCCTGCAGACCCCCGGGGCCAAGAACTGTGCCCCAGCCTGTGCTGGCTCCTCACAAGCCCATAAATAAGGGTTCATGCTGGTGACCCTGTGCCCCTTGGAAGCACGCCAAGGTCCTGGTTATGAAGGGTCAGGGCATGGAGACCGGCATGTGACGCTTAAGAGGGTCTCCAACGAGAGGGGGAATCAGCAAAGTAGGTGGATCTAGCGTCTAGCACCAGTTAGCGGAGCCTTTGTTGGGAGATTAACCCGTCTACTGGATTGGGCAGCTCCCTCCCCAGCCCCCTTCTCCCCGAAGTCCACAGGAATCACTCAGTTCCACCCTCCCTGAGGCAATCCCACCCACGAAGCCGGAAGTAATATTGTGCAAGGGAGCATGCTGGAAATAAGAATCTTCTCTTTTTTGCCACCTGGTGAACTTGGACAAGTCACTGGTCCTCAATTTCCTCTTAAGTTGTAACTTTATAAAGCTATGAAGTACGAATGGATCCCACTTCAACATTGTGAAGGGGAACCTATGAAGGCAGGAGGCTGTGGTCATGTTTTTATTCTCCCAAATGAGGCTTGCTGTTTCACGCTTGAGGATAAAATAGTGGAAGCCAGTTACAGTGTGTCCGGTTGGGGAGGGCAGCTGTAGTGGGGTACCATGTGACTTCTACGGAACCACAGCTGAGGGTAGGAAGAACCGGCCTTCAGTCCTTTGGCCATTTAAAAGTGGTCCCCCCAAAGGCTTAACCTGATAGAAGCATTTTGACAAGTAAATTCTTCCTAACTCAGATCAAAAATGGGCAGCGGGCTTTTTAGCAGGCCTCAGGGCCTATCATTTCTGCCTGGCAGGCAACCAGCTGAATATCTCAAAGTTGATAGGCCTGAAAGGGACCCTCTTTACACTTAAGTGCTAAAAGTCAATGGTAGTGGTGTCCAGACAGAGCCAAGCAATCCCCGTGCCCCCACCCCTGTCCAAGGGACTACCCCAGGGGTCTGCCCGGGGCCCCGGGGTTGGCAGAGACACATCCAGCCAGTCCCATCCTTCCGTTGGGTCACCCAGAAAGACAGCTTTTCCTTTATATGCTGCACAATGGGCATTTCTTTCTTGATGCTCAGTTTGCAGCTTTGCCCAAAGGGAAAGGGCCCTGGCCCTCTTTGGAAGGGACTTAGAATAGGGGTGCCCAAGGGGTGTTAGCAGAGGGATAAGGGGGACAAACTCCAAGACTCTGAAAGTCCGAGGGCAAAGTCTAGCCTGCCTTTCCCCCTCCCCGGCAGCTCCTGCTGGGGTCCCGTCCCTGGGATAATTATAATCTCCCTGGTTTCCTTGAATCCTGTTTGCTCCTGCTCCACCTTCCCTGGGTGCAGAGAACAAACGCTCAGCGTGCTCCCAGACTCCAGAAGGAAGCCCATTGTCAACTCTATCTGTCCTGCAAACATGATTCTGGCTCCTAGTGGCTTTCTTCTCAAGGGCTTTCTTCTCCACCCCTTGAGCCTTTTGGAAATTTCACCTAAGCTCCCCAGGGACTGAACTGCCATGTCCACCCTTCTCCCAAGAGGCACTGATCAGTGCTTCCTTCTCTACATTAAGCTTCATGCACGAGTGCTTTTCCATCAACGAATGAACAGTCGGGAGCCCTTACTATGTGCCAGGTACCTTCTTCCTACGTCCCTGTTCTTCTAGAAGTAGGCAGACAGGTGTAAGTAACTCTCGTATTTTATCGGGCAGTCCAAAGACATGGTTATGTGACCAGGACTCATCTTTGTTCCCAACTAGGATATTTTTTTAAGTAAATAGCTTTCAACCCCAGCATAGTTGCTTCATACCTCCTGGCTAGATGGCAGGAGACTGGACTGATCTGTCTCCTTTGTCTGACTCCCTCATATGGAAAGGAACCTCTGGAGAGGCAGAGAATGGAGTCCGAATTTAGGATTTAAGTCTGATCCAGGGTGTGTAAACGCTGTCCTCTTGTGGTGGTTTTTAGTTCAGTCCCAAAAGCCAAAAACAAGTACAAAATCTGGTATAGTAAGTGTGCAAAAGTAGGGTTGACTGGGCATTTGGGGGTTACCCGGGTGACAGACTTTGTATTTCCCTCTCCCCCTTGAATTGGCCTGCAGTAGCTCCAACCCCACTTAACAAAAGCAAGCTTAGCCAGGAGGAATGGGCGCCCTGGACCAGGAAAACCGGAACTGTCTTGTTCTATTGTTACTGACTCTAATCCCAGTACCTTGTGTTGGGAAAGAAGCAGACGTATTTTAACTACCTGAGAAGAGATGGTTTTCCTTCGCTTTTAAGGAGTGAGACGGTCAGGGAGCTTTCTTTTGAGAGGAATGCTTCAGACCCACCAAAATGGACTTTTGGGAGCAGACCTGAGTCTGAATGCTAACTGTTCCCCTGTTTCTGCAGACAGCTATAAGCTGGGGAACCATTACTCTTTTGAATCTTCATATCCACCTGTATAACAGGATGGATTAAATGAGAGACTGCCCCTAAAATGCTCAGTTTCAGTACCTGGCCCATGTCTGTGACCAAATTTTATTTTATTTTCTTACTTCATCTGTAAGATTTCTTGCTTCTCCGGTAATCAGAAGGCATGATGGAGCATACAGCACAAAACCCAGTTCTGCTTTTATAGGCTAGAATCTGGTATGTAGGGTCCCAATTCTTAGAATGGACGTTAGTGTGCAAGTCCACCAGTGGGTCTGGGGAGACAAGTTTGCCGAGAAGTAGAATGAGTGAAAAGAAAGACATGCAAGGAGCAAGCACATAGGGTAAACTGGGGATGGCCTCAGACACAGCTCTACTTTGGAAGGCTGAGGAGGGTCAGAATGGTGACAGAGATGGTCAGGGGATGGGGAGAGGTGAGTGGCATGCTAAGGAATTTTAACTTTATTTGGTAGGCAACGGGGAGTCCTCAGAAGTGTTATTAAAAGGGGGAAACAAGGTGATCAGTGTTATGCTTGGAAAAGAATGTTCTGGCGGCATCTTCGGCATGGCTGCCGGCCTGATGGCCTGTGGGTAGGTCGGTGGTTGCAGTAAGCAAGGCTGGAATGAGGGAATAAGCAGATAGAGGGATAAAAGACATTCCAGGGGTTGAATCAACAGGACTTGGGACCGATCTGTTGTGGAAGATGAAAACAAACAAGAGAGTCAAGATTCTTGCCTAATAGCCGAGAAATCAATCAGCCTTGTGAGAAGAAAACAGGCTCAAAGGAAAGATGAGTTTGAGATACTGACATGATAACCAGCTTCTCCGTGAATCAACAGGGTCAGTCTTGCAAGGTCCAGCCAGGCCTACAAACACAGAAAGAACTGATCCCAGGTCAGCAGACCTTGGACTTTAGTACACAGGGTTTTCTGGCCAGAAAGGCTCTCAGCAGCCACCTGCTTTGGGCTCCAAAAAGGAGGTCAGGTTTTGCCCTGTGTTCAAAACAAGTGAGATTTTTCTGACTTGGATCCTGGGGCCCCTGGTTTCTTCCAGAAGCGTGAGCCAAATGTCTGGGCCCCATCCCCCCTGCGGGCCCAGCCCCCGGGACGGCCTTCTAACTCCTGCTCTCAGGAAAACTGGCCGTGAGGGTTAGTTTTGAGCCAGCCCTGTCTACTTGTGTCTCTCCACTTCCACTGCCCCGATCACCACATGTCACCATGCCCACCTGATCCACAAAAGCCTTCTGTCCGAATTGGCAAGTTCACCTGTGCCTGCTGGCTGGTGACAAAAACAAACAAACAAAACGAATCTCTGCTTCCTATAGGACCTGCCCACACTCCCTGTCTTCTCCCAACCCTTGGAATGTCACTTGCATCCAAATGTCCCGTATGGCTCAAGAATAAAGGGCCAGGAGCTCAGATGGAGGAGACTTGGGTCTGACAGAGTGAGGAAGGGGCTGCACCTCCCAAACCTGTAACACAAATGATCCCCATGAACATGACCTTGGCCTTTGGGGGCTGTCATCTGCCTGGCCTCGCCTCTGACTCTCACGCCTACCCTGTTCTCAGTCCCTGCCTGGTGGCAGAAGAGCCCGAGGGGAAATGCTGTCCCCCCCAAACACAGATGTGTCCCAGATGTGAGGACCTAGGTAAACTGTCACCCCTGGCAAGACTGTCTATGCGAGGTGTCTGCTCTTGTCAAAGCCACGTGCCAAGAAGGAGGTCAGGAGTAAATTCGCCTTATTGTTTGTATGTGTTGTGTCCTGGAGTTGTCAGAGTGGTTCTGAATGAGTAGGGCATGTCTGTCTGTCTGACGTGGGACAGAGCTCGCTCTGGTCCTGGCAGGAAGGAATAAGTCTGCCTTAAGATGCTGCTTCCCATGGTCTTCTGGAAAATGACTCCAGGACAATGAAGTGCCCAGACTTGACTCCGAAGCTCTAGGACAGTCTCGTGCAGGTCCTGCCCACCTCAGCACTGTTGGCATTTGGGGCTGGAGAACTCTTGGTGATGGGGACTGTCCTGGACATTGGAAGATGCTGAGCAGCATCCCTGGCCACCACCCACCAGATGCCAATAGCAGTCCCCCAATCGTGACAACCAAATGTGTCTTCAGACATTGCCACATGTCCGTGGGGGCGTCCCTGGCTGCTCTCAGCCCTCTCCTCATGGACCTTCTGGATGGGCAGCCCGATGGTGGTTGCCATTCTCAGCTGCCTGCCTGAGATGTGGAAGATTGTCATGGAGAAATTAAAAGGTGTGGTTTCACAAACTCCCTCCCAAGACAGAGGATGGCAGCTGCATTTCAGAAACAGGCGATGCCCTTAATGTACATTCTGATTACAACCCACGGAGGCCCAGTGCCCGCCGGTGCCCTGCCTCTTACCTCCACCCTGTCTCCTGTGCTGTTGTGTTGTCATCGCGACGGTAAAGACCCACCCCGGGCTCAGCAGTGGCGTTTCTGGAAGGCTGAGAGAGAGCTCGTGTGTTCCGCTGTTCACACTGTGTGCCCAGGGGCTTCCATTCCTGGGTTGGGGAACTGGGGGGGTGGGCAGAGCTTTGCCGCCTCAGTGCATCCGCCCTGTCAGAAACTCGGACTTGCCCCTACCTCTGAGCTCTCAATGCTGCTACTCTCCGCCCAGCGTCCCGTGCACTCCACACCATCCTCAAAGGACTGACCCCCGCCCCACGCTCTTCGCGAGGTTGTCCCGGCTGTGCCCGCCGCATGCTCTTCTGTATAAGTCTCATCTTCCCATTCGACGGAATTCAACAGAAATCTACTTCTGCCTGTTTGCGTTATGGTGAAAACATTAAAAAGTGGACTCAACGTGGCTGACTGCTGTCCTTTGTTCAGTTTGCTTTGGAATTTCTCACACCTTTGCCCATTGTCACAGGCCAGGGACCCCTGGGGAAGCCTACCCTGACACAGAGGGGGCCGAAAGCTGATTGGGAAGTGGTCTTGGGAAGGGGGACACTAGGGAAGGGAGGGAAGAGAAGGGGAAGGGTGGATCTAGTCAGAGGGAAAGCCTGAGATGCAGTACTGTCTCAACCGAAACATTGGCCAAACCCTGAGGGAGTCCTGAAGGTGACCTTCAGGGTGAGATGCCGGTTAGAGAAGGAACAGCTGTCAGGGCATGCCTCAGGGCCTGGCTCCACACTGCCCTTCAGAAGTTAGTTCATGAAAATCATGGCTAGCAGTTCTGAAGTGCCAGTCTTTTCCAGAACACTTTGACATGGCCTCATTGATCTCCCCAGATTAAAATGGGAAACTGAGGCACAAGGCGATCAGATCAGCCAGCTTGAGCAAGGTCAGCATAGCTAGTAGATGTCAGAGGTAGTCTGAACACAGGCTCTAGAGACTGCATTCTTTTTTTTTTTTTTTTTTTTATCTTTTCACATTTATAGAGAGAAATTATCTTTTTGTCTTCAGTGCATAGTTATTTCCATTCTACCTTTTGACAGAACAGATAGAGAGAGAGACAGAGACAGAGACAGCCAGAGAACCAAACTGTGGGAACTCCCCAGTTCAGCACGTGGGTCCTGCCTGGGCCGGAGCCGGGATTCGATCCTCGGTCCTCATGGCCTCAAAGCGAGCGTTCAACCCGCTGAGCCGTCCCGGCTTTCCCCGAGACTGCATTCTTAACCACCACCCAGTGTAGCTGCTAAAGAGACCCGGACTATCACAGTTCAAATTCCAGCTCCTCCACTTCCTAGCTGTACAACTTTAGATAAATTACCCAACCTCTTTGTACCTTCATTTCTTTACTGCAAAACAGGCTATGATTGTTTCAAATTCACAGTATTGAAATAGGATTAAATGGGTTAAGATATGCAATGCACATGGGATGGGATGAGTTCGGATGGGATGGAATGGGATGGGATGGGATGGGATGGGATAAGATGAGTTTAGATAGGATAGGATGGGATGGGATGGGTTCGGATGGGATGGCCCTATATATTACCCGAAGAGTCTCCCACCAGCACTAAGAAAGCCAAACACTAAACACCAAGAATAACAGTGGAGGAAGATTGGCTATTTTATTATGAATGTCATCACCCAGGACAATGGGAAGGTAATACTCAGAAGCTCAAACTCCCCAATGCTGCGTAGGTTACAGACTCCAGAGGCCCAAATCACTAGACGCCATGGGTTAAGGGGGTTGGGGACGTGCCAGGAGCTGATTGATCTGAGGTGGGGTAAGGGTAATAAATCATGGCCTCAGGTCTTGAGGACAGTTCTGAGGTCTGTTCTGGCATCCCTGTCTGGTTTCATGGGCAAGTAGCCAGAGGGTCATTCCACCTTAGGGCTCAGGAGCTGAAACAACTTAGGTCAAGATGTTATCTTTAGCCTGACAGAGGTCCAGACCTCGTGACCTTTCATCAGGTTGGGTCTACTGTCTTCCGCCTCTGGGTTGCTGATAATATGGGAGCAAACAAGGGCTAGGCCTCTGAGGGGTAGAGAGAGAGAGACAGAGATAATTTCTAGAGCTAGGATTCAAAGCTAAATTTAATCAAAGTCATAAGGACCCTCAGTTTCATATACACAAGTAAATAAGCTAAGATCCATGCTCTGGTTCCTTCCAACTGTCTCGGCCCTTTTCTCTTATTGAAGCTCAAACAGCCCCATCTTAATGTCATTTGCCATTTGCTACTTAGGCACTGGGTTTCTCAGGCCTCCTCAGCATGCATGCTATGTATTGCTAGGCCACTTGTTTTAAAAGCCAATTCCTGGCCTATCCCCTTCCACCTGCCCATTAGGAATAAGGTCAAACACCTGCTGGCATTTTTAACCAGCTCCCCCACATTATTCATACACACACTGGAGTTTTCACAGGCCCAGCCTCAGAGGTGGCTGGGGACTATTTAACATTTCTATGCATCCTGACTGGGGTGGCTTCTGTTGCCTAGGAACCAGGTGAAACATCCAAGTTTATACCACAGATTGAAAGAAGGGGGTGGGAAACAAGTAGGGGAGAGAAGAATTTTTGAGTCACAGCAGATCAATATAGAAATGGGCTTCATAGTCAGTTAAATAGTAAAAATGTACCTCTTATTTTTGTCTCTGAGCCCTTGACAAAATCACCAAGAGAGCCCAGAGTAAGTACTGTATTTTTCCATGTCTAAGACACCCCCATGGATAAGATGACCCGTACTTTTCTAGCCCAACATTAAGAAATCAATACACAGGTTACTCCCATGTTAAAAACATATTGTCCTATACACGGAAAAATACGGTATTTACAATCAGGTGATCAGTATAGAGCTTACACCACATTACTAAAAGGAAATGGCTTTAACAAGGGCCTCAGGAGGAAAATGAGATTAAGTTCAGTAGCACAAGATTAAAGCCAGAGTAATTAGTAAGGTGATAAAACAAAACCTCTCACATCTTCAGTATTATTCGAGTTGGGGTCTCCTGGCTTCCCTGCATCTCTGTTTTCTCCACTAGAACTTAGAATTGAGGTTAAAAGTTGATATTGAAAGCCCAACCCTCTCAGTTCCCCCTTTTCTGTTTCCAAGAATTTTGAGATCTACAAGGGTGTTGAGTTATCTCTCCTCTCTGCTCCTGTTCCTGATTTCACAGGGATGTGACTGGGTAAAGAAACGGAGTGCGAGAAAGCCTCTGAGTCATACCGTCACCCCAAGGTATAGTATCTGTGGCATTAATGAAACCTCATGCACGAATTGAATCGGTTTTGCTGGGAAGGCTTTAAAAAGGGTCGCTAATGGAAATGCAGTTATGAGCAGAAGAGCTGTGGGCAAAATCTGTGGGGAGATAGACACCTGTTCCTTTTGCCTCCAACCTTCCTTGAAAAGCACACACTGTCCCCACATTTCCCTTCCAGACACATCTCTTTCATCTAGTCATGCCTTTGCTCCAAAGCATTCAGTGCCCCCGGGACCAGGGAGGGAGAACCAACCCGTCCTGCTCTGGCCACAGGCAGCTTTCTCAGCTTGTTCCCTTCACCACCCGGCCCTGCACACACCTTCCCTTCTGCAGATTTGTCCCAGTCATTCTGAATGCAGGTTTTATGCGCCTTCCCCCTGCCCTGGAAAGCCCACTGCGACCAAGCCCACTCCTGTTGCTGAGCATTTGATGCAAACATTGCCTCTTCAGGGCAACCCTGCCCTATGCTTATCCTCCAACTGTTACCAGTCACGTGGCCTATTGGAAGTATTGCTTTGCAGTAGTGTGTGTGTGTGAGAGAGAGAGAGAGAGAACTGCCTCTATGCAGGTGTTACCTATTGCCACAATAATGCTGAGTAACAATCACAAAAATCTCCCTGGCATTATTGCCGCAGATGTTGGAGTCGTGTGGCTGTGAGCAAGGAGTGTAGGCACCCTCTACAAACTATAAAATAACAAGAACAGAAGCCTCCAGAAGCAACATTGCTCTGCCAGCACCTTTATTTTAGCCATGTGAGACCCAGCTGAGACTTCTGATGTCTACCACAGTAAGAAAAGAAGTGTGTGTTGTTTTGAGCCACCAAGTTGTGGTAGTTTGTTAAAACAACAGAAGACTAAAATCTGTGCTAAGTCCATATTAGTTTCTCACTGCTCTGTTCTAGGGAAGAATCCATTTGCTTATGTTTTCCGGCTTCTAGAAGCTGCCCATATTTCCTGGTTTGTGGCCCAGTATGACTCCAACCTCTGCTTTCAGTGTCACATCTCTCACTCTGTCCCCTGCTTGTAAGGACTCTGGCAAGTATATGGGGCCCACCCTGGTTAGCCAGGATAATCTCCCCGTGTCAAGATTCCGAACTTAATTGCATCAGCAAAGTCCCTTTTTCCACGTAAGGTGACTATGATCTTGTGGTTTATAATAAGAAGTACATGGACGGTCTTCATCCTGATTCCTGCAGGGAGCTACTAAAACCCTTGGAATTTCCTAAGTGGTGAGAGCGATAAAGGTGTCTTGTTATTTTTAACAAACCCCTTTCAACAACACCTGAGTTTATGTTAATGAGGTGACTTCTGGAAAGCACCCAAGGAAGGGGCTCGTTGCCAGGGGAACCAACTAGAGCAGGGGTGGCGAACCTTTTGGCGATTGAGTGCCAAAGTTTATGAACTAAGAGTATACTCGCATGACTCGCGTGCCAACCCATCGAGTGAGATAGAGGTATCGATTATTTTTATGTCTATAAGAGGCATAGGATGTTTTTATAACAAAAAACAATAATTCCGTGTGCCGAAATAATTTTTCCACGTGCCACTTTGGGCACGCGTGCCATAGGTTTGCCGCCCCCGACCTAGGTGGTTAGAGGGTTGGAATTTCCAGCCCTCTGTATTGGGTTTGTCAGAAGCACAGAAGACAACACGGACTTGCAGTTGGCTTCTGAAGTGGGGGGAAGGGAGGACCATCTCGTAGGACTGAATCCTTAACCTCTGGTGTCTGTCTCCAGTCGACGATGTTAGGTAGATGGTGTCAGAATGGAGTGGAATTGTAGGTCACCCAGCCAGTGTGGGAGAATTGCTTGGTGGTGTGTGTAGAGAGGAGAGAGGGACACACACCATAGTCCTATATTCACAGGTTCTGGGGATTAGCCTGTGAACACGTTTGGGGGCCACCATTCAACCTATAGACAGTGGATCCTCTGGCCCTCGTACCCACCCCACATGCAAAATACTCCTACGTTCAGCTCAAGCGAACTGCACTTACAGGACTCACTCATGCATTTCATCGAAAGAGGACGAGGACCTGCTTCGTCAGGCCCTGTCGAAGGCAGTGGCTTTAGCTCTCACATTGTACGGGAAAGAGACCATCAGTGAGGTTTTGTTTTGTTTTTTTAAGGAGTATGTTAGTTAGATCGTGATAAGTCATTTTGAAGAAGAACAAAGCAGGGTGACCGAGAAGGCCTCATCACTGAGGTAACTCCGAGGAGAAAGACTTGGGGGAGGTGAGGGAGCAAGTTATACTCGCACCCGGGTAGCAGGGGGTTTGTATTGTTGGTCTGAAGAGTGTCTCTGTAGACTAGTGTGAGACCCTCTCATCTACCCTAGCAACACATTCAATCAAACTTTGAGCCAAATGGGGCACAGGCCCTGCTTTCTGGAGGCGACTGTTTTAGAGGGAGAGGCCCATTTACCATGGAGCTAATGAAGCTTCACCTCAGGGCCCCTCACCTGGAAAGACCCCCATCCAAGGCCCCCTTCTCGCTCATCCTACATATTAATAAATGCTCTCCTCTTGTGAATTCACCCTTGGGTGTTCTTTTTCTAAAATAGGGCCTCCAAACAGGCCCACCGAAACCTGGATCTGCCCAGTGTGCATACAGTATGACACTCCGGGAATGTGTACTGAATGAAAAGAAGGTTCTGGGAGGGCCTGAGGCAGAAGAAGGCTGTGGTCAGCGGGTGTGTATCTCTGCACACAAGTGCTTGAGTGGAAATCTAAAGGAGCTGGGAAGCAGGTGCTGCTGGGAAATGTAATTGTGTTAACAAAGGCCCTCAGGTGGGACGGAGAACCTGGAGACATGGACCAGTAGAGAAGGTATGTTTATTTATTTGGAAAACAAGGAAAGCCGTTGGCGGTATTGAGGGGAAGTTGAAACGGTTTCTCTGTGGCCGTCTCATGGGAGAAGGAGGTTGCAGTATTCCAGCCAAAGATAACCCCAGAACTACCCCAATAGTCCACAGACATAGGTCTGTCAGCTTGCTGCAGCAGGGAAACAGCACCCCGAGAAACTCAGAGAGGCCCGGTAGAAAGACACCAACAGCAAACTGCTCTAGGGTTTGGGCTTGTGCCTAGTGATTTGAGCGGGCACTTGGATCGTGGGGACCAGCTCTCAGCTGCAGCCTGTTCAGCAGGAAGTTACTAGAGGGTAGATTTTAAAACAGCATTTTCCCTCTTGCCAAAAGGGAGAGTCAGTCCCTCCTTTCTTTCTTAAGCATTTCCTCAAGAAATGGTGTGTGTGTCTTCCCTGTGTCTTTAATATGTATATAAATCTGTTCTGTGTGTTTTGTTTTGTTTTTAATTATAGTAAAATACACATAACAGAAAATTGACCACTTAACTATTTTTAAGTACACAATGTAAATGGTATTCAGGACATTCACAGTGTTGTGTAACCATCGCCACTATCTCTTTCCAGAACTTTTTCATCACCTTAAACAGAAACTCTGTCCCCATTAAGCAATAACTCCCCACTCCCTCCCCCCACACCTCTGTTAACCTCTCATTTATATGGTCTCTATGATTTGGCCTATTCTAGATTTTTCACACAAATGGAATCATGCCATATACAGCCTTTCATGTCTGGCTTCTCTCACTTGGCATAATGTTTTAGAGATTAATCATGGTAGAGGACATGCCAGTGCTTCATCCTTTTTATGGCTGAGTAATACTCCATTATACAAATTTACTACAATTTGCAAAGCTTTTAAAAATAAGCCTCTTGCCAGCATTACAACCCAGGAAAGCTTTTCATTAGGGCTTGGGAACCATCTGTTTGAAATAAAACTTCTAGGAAGAACATGTTCCTATCTCCCTGCATGTGGGAGTTTAGTTTGAGCACCCTATTCTAAACTATCACCACGTGCTTGTCATAAAGATGAGAAGATTTCTTGTTCTCTGAGACAAAAGTAATTAGGTAGCACAACGGGTACCCCAACTACCAGATAAGTGTAGGATAAATTAGAAAAGAAAGTCTCGTCAGTTCCTCTTACTTGAGGACAAGTTACCACGGATCTTGAAAGCACCTGATGTAATGCAATGCTTGGTAGTAAAAAGGGTGGGCTTTCTGTCTTTGCAATCTCATTAGCAGGTTACTACCTGTGATGTAATCTCATGGGCCGATTACCTGTGATGTGCACCAATCTGGTTTAATGCTTGTTCCACAATAAAACTGTTCTTTTCTAGAGTTGTGGTGAGGATTTTCTGGACTGGCAGGAGACTTTGATCCCCCCTGCCCCTCATATCATCTTGGCCGTCTTTGATCAGAAGAAAGGACAAAAGAACAAGGGCCAGGATGTCATTGATAAGAAAGCAATAGTCGTTCATAAGAGAGGCTTGCTGGTCATCTGTGCAGCTTTGGGGTCTGCCTTGTAACTAACGGGTTGGAAACTGTTTATCAAGGTCTGACTTGTTTTCAAGGCCAGCGTGGAAGCCAGGAGAACAGTTAGGAGCCGTGGTGCAGACATGGGCTGGAACAGTGGCTGAGGAGAAATGTTAGGAGTGATCTTTTAGAAAACTGCTTCCTTTTGCCAGGATCTGAGGCACACAGAACTTAACTTCTATTGGGCATTTTAACATAGAGGGGGCTTCCCAGCACCCTTATGAGAAGATCCCAACCCTTTTTCCAGGCCCTGCAGGATCTGACAGAGGTAAGTACAGTAGGTGTAGTGGTTGAGAGCAATGCACCATAGTAACTGATATATATATATATATATATATATATATATATATATGTTTTTTGGTTTTTTTTTTTCATTTAATAGGAAGACCTATTGTTATCTCCACTTTGTAGATGAGAAAACCAGCGCATGGAGATGTTAACCTCTAGGGGCATTTGGATGGTGAGGTACCAGTGATGGTGACAAACTTGGTTTTGCAGGAATAGATGGATGAGCAGCCTTTCTAAGGCAGGAACCATCGGGAGAGGGAGGACACAGTAAGTGGGGAGGGGAAAATGTCCATTCTGTCCCAGACAAGTTCAATTTCAGGGGCCCAACAGAAATGTCAGGTGAGCAGGTGGCTAAGGGAGGCTAGATCTCAGAGGAGTGGACTGGGCCGAGGAGAGAAATGTGGACATTTTAACTGGGTTTGGATTGTCATTCTACTTGTAGGCAGAGGTGAGAAACTGCAATAAGGGGTCCTATAGTTGTGCCTTATGGTACCCCAACATGTACCACCTGGGTGAGATGCAAAAGGAGCCTCAGAAGGAGCAGCCCCAGACCAAGGGTGGGGCCCCAGAGGCCAAGGTGAGTCAGCATTTGTGAGAAGCAGCAGCAGCAGGGTAAACAGTGTCAGCTGATGCTCAGGGGAAGGCAAAAGCAAGGCCAGGAAACTATCACTGAATTTAGAAGCCTGCAGATCCAGACTCTTTCCCAGGTCTGCCTCATGCCAGGGGCTACTCTAAACCTTTGTTTTAGTGACTGTAGTAGGAGCGCCTGTAGTAGAATTGTTCCTTGCCCCCACTGCCCTGTCCCTCAAATTCCTATTTGGAAGCCCTAACCCCAGGACCTCAGAATGTGACTATATTTGGTGACAGGGTCTTTAAGAAGTAATTAAGATCAAATGAAACCATTAGGGTAGCTCCTGATCCAACAGGATTGGCATCCTTATAAGAATAGGAGTTAGGACACCCACCACCACCACCATCACCACGACCCCCATGTGAGACACAAAGGGAAGACAACTATCTACAAGCCAAGGAGAGAGGCCTCCAAAAAAAAAAAAACAACAACCTTGCTTGACACCTTGATCTCGGACTTCTGGCCTCCAGAACTGTGGACAAAATAACTTAATTTTTGTTTAAGCCACTCAGTCTGTGGCACTTTGTTATGACAGCCCTAGTGAACTAACACGAGCAGTAACACACTTTTGAACACATTGATTGAGATGAAATTCACATAACATAAAACTCAGCTTCATAAAGTGAACGAGTCAGTGGCATCTTAGTGCACTCCCAATGTTGTGCAATCACCATCTCTGTCTAGTTCCCATACATTTCCATCCCTCCAGAATAAAACCTACGCCCATTAATCAGTTTCTTCCCATTCCCCCATAACACACTTTTGTCAAGTACATTCTCTGTGTCAGGCACTCTACCTGTGCATTTTACATAAATGTGCTCATTTCATTCTCTCCACAGTCCTAGCAGGCCAGTATTGTTGTTATAATCCCCATTTTACAGATAAGAAACTGGGCCTCAGAAAGGCTAAGTAACTTGCTCTAGCTAAACAACTGGCTAGACTGTTGCAATCAACAGAGAATTATTGAGAATCTGCTGTGAGCAGGGCCTGTGATAAGTAACTGGGCATCTAGACAGTCCTGATCCTGAAGTTACTTCTGAGCTAGAGGGAAGGATGAAGCTTGGACCGTTAAATAAATTAAGTCAATAATTACAAGACTGCAAAATGTTGGAAAGGAGCCATGTTTAGTTCTGGGGCTGGGGAGAGGGATGGGAGGAGGAGGAAGAGCAGCCAGGAGGGAGTACTGGCATGAAGCACATTCCAGGCAGTGGTAATAGTATCCATGTGAAGGTCAGAAGTGGGAGGACAGAGACCGGCTTGGGGGATGGGGTTACTGGGGGAGAGAATGGCTCCAGTCAGACAGGCGTGAGGTGGGAGGCAGGGGTCTGTTCCTTCACAACAAGGTTAGGGATTGAAGATTTATTTCTAAGGGTAAAAGAGGGCCATGGATGGCTTAACACCATCCACTGAGAGTAACTTTGCTAGTTCAACTGTCTCAGGTTAGGGAGGGGGACTTTATTGATCCCTCCAATAAAGGACAACAGTACTGGCAACAGATTGTTCTATACCTGAGCCGCCCCGCCCCCTCCATTGGACTTTGAGCTCCTGGAAGACAAGGGATACCTCTTACCTCTGTATCTCCAGGGCCTGGCCCTAAACCAAACAGTTTAAAAAAAAAAAAAAAAAAAAAAAGGTGCAGGCACTAAAAAGAATACCCACCCACACCTGAGTGGGAACGTCTGCTTTGAGGATTCAAATCCAGGCTCTACTTTTTGTCTGTGATTTTGAACCAATGACTCCTACCTTTTGGAGCCCGTTTTCCTTATCTGTAGAATGGGTATAAACATGGTACCTACCAGAGAAGGCTCAAATGAGGAGTCCTTGAGGAAAGTATGCAGATGTAAGGTGCTGGGTACAGAATCCGCTCGAGTATTAAGTTTGGGGAAGCTGGGATGGCTCAGTGGGTCAAGTGCTCACTTTGCAGCTCCAGGGACCAAAGATCGAATCCCGGCCCCAGCCCCGGCCCTTGCGGACCCATGTGCTGAACTGGGGAGCTTCCCCAGTTCAGTTCTCTCTCTGTCTCTGTATCTGTCTTCCGCTCTCTAAAAAAATAAAAAAATAAATATTAAGTTTGTTGTGATTACGGCATACGGCTTAGAGCACGGTCAAGCAGCAGTCATGCAGATCAGGGTTAGAATCTAGGACAAGGGACTCTGAGCAAGTCTGTTATCTCCCTGAACCTCAGTTTCCCTATCTGTAACTTGGGGGGAGGCTAGCAGTTAATAGGGTTATTGGGAAGGTTTGATGAGCTGAGGCACAGGAAGCTCCAGGCACGTATAAGAAAGATGGATGTTGTTATTGCTGGTCCAAGGCTCCAGCGCCCACAGCCCCGTTATTTTCCCAAAACGCCTTTTTCTTTCCCTTCGCCATGGCGCAGCCCTGGTGAGTGCCCTGGGCAGAAAGGGGCGGGGTGTAGCTACGGGCGTGGGCAGGGCAACCCTGGTGCCCGCCCCTCGAGCCAGGTGGGCGGGGCCAAGCGGGTTTTCCCGGCGCGCGCGCGCAGGCCAGCGCACAGCCGCCCCAGGTCCCCGGACAAGATGGCGACGGCAGCGGCGCTCGACAGCGCGATGGAGGTGGTGCAGGCTCTGCCCGAGGAGGCCGCCCTGGAGGCAGCGGGCCTCAGCTGCCTCGTCAATCTGCCCGGCGAGGTGCTGGAGTACATCCTGTGCAGCGGGTCGCTGACGGCCGCGGACATCAGCCGCGTTGCCAGCACCTGCCGGCGGCTGCGCGAGCTGTGCCAGAGTAGCGGGAAGGTGTGGAAGGAGCAGTTCCGGGTGAGGTGAGCCTGCTCCCCTGGCCTGTCGTGCCGGCTCTGCGGCCCCGGCTGCCCCCGGGGCATGGCTGGCCGGAGCGGCTGCCTCCTTCCCCACGCGCGGACCCCACCCCGGATGCCACCCCCACCGCCTCCCATGGGCCGACAGACAAAGGCCTCCAGGCCGCCGGCCCCTCGGGTCCACGCCGCGCGGACCCTCCTCCGGGGCCCGAATTGCGCATCGGGAAGCGCCCAGCAGCCGGGCCCTCCCTGATGGAGGACGAGGAGGAGGACGGCGGTAGTATCACGAATCCATTCTCTGCGCTGCTTTTGTGCCCGACACTGTGCTAGAATGTTTACACGGATCTGATGATGCAGTGATCCTAACAGCCCGTAGAGGAGGCGGGCGCAGCATCCCGTTTGCTGGCTGAGAGCACAGATTTCGTGTGGGGACCTGGGATCAAATCTGGACCTGACATCTGACCTTGGGAGTAGACTTCCTTTTTTTTTTTTTTGAGCCTCATTCATCGACTTGGCTGGTAATTAGACCCACCTTTGACTGGGGTTATGCCATGAGATGATGTGTAGGGTGCATTTGCACAGGGTCCATCTCTTAGGAGGCGCGCAATCATTGTTAACTGCCATTGTCATCACTGTTATGATTGCTACAGTTGTCCCCATTTTATAGAGGGGGAGTGGAGACACAGCACTGATATTGCTATGCCAAGGTCACACCGTGAGCTAGTGCATGCATACTGGGTGGAGGTTTCAACTAAGTCCATCACCAGGGCCCCTCCGACCACTAAACCATACTGCTTTCCCTGTTTTCCAAGGCTGCCTTTGATTCGGGTCTGCCTGCCTGCCTGCCAGCCTGCCTGCCTTTGAGTCTCTGTGAAGCTGAGGGGTGTTTTTCTCCTTGTAGGTGGCCTTCCCTTATGAAACACTACAGCCCCACTGACTACGTCAATTGGTTGGAGGAGTATAAAGTTCGGCAAAAAGCTGGGTTAGAAGCCCGGAAGATTGTAGCCTCGTTCTCAAAGAGGTTCTTTTCAGAGCATGTAAGGATTTGTCGATGGAGCTCTAAGCTTTTGCCTGGTTGTGGTGTGTGTGTCTGGGTCTGTAGGCAGGCATTAGCTCATCCAGCTCATTTTGATATCTCCCTTTTCAGTGTTCTCACAATCCCTTATTTAGATGGCTGCAACAGTCATTGTGTTCTTTTCCTCTTATCCAACAACGTGAAGCCATTGGTCCCTGCCAGCTTTACTTTTCTAAAGCCAGAGAGAGAATGGGGGGGGGGGGGGGGGACCTGCAACAAATGTAGAGGGATTATTTCTCTTCAGTATTATTTTTCTTCAAGTGGGTTAGCCGTAATGTTTTGCAACCTCTGCATGATTTAGGGGATCATCAGTGATTGAACACTACAGATTTTACCCAGTTGTTTTCCCAGAAGGCTTGATGAAATGAATATGGTTCTTCTCTGCTGGTTCTAACCAGTGGCGAACTGCATTATGTGCTAACAGGATTAAAAGCTATCTGTAAATCAGAATTATTGCTCCCTCAATTAATTTGTCTTGCATTCATTATCTCTGAAAAGCTTTTTTTTTTTTTTTAATGTTGAACTGCATGGGCTTTTTTTTTTTTTTTTTTTTTTTTTTTTTTTTTTTTTTTTTTTTTTTTTTTTTTTTTTTTTTTTTTTTTTTTTTTTTTTTTTTTTTTTTTTTTTTTTTTTTTTTTTTTTTTTTTTTTTTTTTTTTTTTTTTTTTTTTTTTTTATTTCACAAAGCATTCACAGAAGTTTCTGTATCAGGTCCTGATTCTTAACTTTTTGTAACTCTGGAAAATAGTCCATCTAATATTTTAAATTTATTTTTGAATGTCGAGGGAGTGGGTCTATAGAAGTACAGCCAGTCTGATTTATTTTACTCTTCTGGTTTACTGAAGATTAATTCCTATTTTCTAATTTTAATTGCTATTAAGGGAGTTTATACATTTGAAATATTTTCAAGGCATTTCAAGTTTTGAAAGTGAAAGTTCAAATTTTGAACTGTGGACAGATTTGAACTTACTTTATGGAGAACAGATCTAGATATTTCTTAGTATAATTCATCTCTAAATAAATGCTTATTAATGTTAGAAGGGAAAAAATTTTGTTCTACTTTGGATAAGCCATGCCCTGGTTAAAAGCATACATAATCGCACATTTTTAAATACTAGTATAAATGTGTTTGCACACACACATATATTTGGGTGCTAGATGTGTTTAGTGCGCTTATTCATGGGCTACTGATTTGTAGCCTCTACTTCTTGTCCAGCGGGTTTTGTATGCATTTTTAACAACCTGTACTTTTGCCTAATAATGATGAATTACGTTTTTTCTTTAGCTCCCTCTTTTCTGTTACCACTGCTCAATTAGAAGTACTTTGAATAAAGCAGGAGTGTACTTAAGATTGATCTGTGGGTGGGTAATTGCTTTGGCTCAGGACCCTCTGTATGCACACAGGTTGACATGAAATTTCCTGGCTACCTTCGAAAAAGAAAGTGGGAGAAGTAATAGAATTTTAAACCAAGGGGATCTTAAAGCTCTTTGGTACCACCACCTCAATTTAGAGAGGGGAAAGAAAACATGCCCATTGGGTTGAGTTGCCCAAAGCACTAGATTTCTCTCTCTGGCCCTTCCCTCATAGTTGAGTACAAATTTTACTGAATGAAATAGTTATTGTGAATTCAGAGATTTTATATTTCTAGTTTTTGTTTCAGAGCCTCCTCACCCTCCTTCCCCATTAGAATTCTTTAGTTAATCCGTTTCAGAAATTTTAGTCCATGAAATATACTTAATTTATAACTAAAAACAAGATCTGAACAAATTATTGTTACTTTGCACATTACTTTCTACCCATGGTAGGCAGTGCAAGATAATACAAGGTAGCTGTTACCACTTCCATGAAAATGGCAGTCTTTCTTTGCAAATCAGATTTGTGTGTGATGGTATTGACATTACTACTTATTGAGGCCTGTTTGTATATGTCTTCTTCATAGGTCCCATGTAATGGTTTCAGTGACATTGAGAATCTTGAGGGACCAGAGATATTTTTTGAGGATGAACTGGTGTGTATCCTAAATATGGAAGGAAGGTAAGCCATAGTTATAATAGAGAGATTTTTTATTTGTTTGTTCATTTGTCTTAATAATAACTCCAGAATTAATTGCTGTAATTTGTATTGTGGCTGAACCAGGGGACATGTGTTTTCAAATATTTCATATGTTGCTGCAGTTATATTCTTGAAAAAATTTTTGTATATGGAGGTGGTAAGTATACCAAGACAATTGATATTTAACAAAACTATGCAAAAATCTTTTTGGAAAGAAAAGAGAATTGATGTGTATTTAGTCCTACTATAGGTGAAATACTATGCTCTGGGTACTTGTATCTATTATGCTACTTAGGTAATATAAAATATCTTTGTTTTATTATCACCTCTCTACCTACCATTACCACATTTGTCTGTCATGCATTGAATATTTAAAAAAAAAATTTCTTAGGCACGTCTTAATTTAATAGATGATTTTTTACAATTTCTAAATTTTGGTAAGAAATAATCTTACTTTGGCCATGAACATTATAGATATTTGGTTGAGCCTTTCTTTTATCTCTCCTGATCAAGAAAAACCCATTATCTCTTGGTTGTTGTTTTAAACATTTGGCATATTTTCTGCTCTGAGGGTTTTTCAGTTTTCCTAAAGGATGACATGCTTCCAGCCTAACTTACCTATGAGAAAGATTTTCTGCTCTAAAAGTTCTGGGAATTTTACTAGTGATGGAAGATAAGAATGTTAGTTTAGGATCTTCCTTAAGAGAGGTCATTGTGAAATATCTTACAAGGCATGAGATGTTTTTCTTGTTATTTTTAAGGGGTTTTAGGAGTGACATATCTATTGGTAGAACAACTGTAGGAGAGAGGTAAGATGTGTCACTATTCTAGGCCTTGGATGAGTTCACATACAGAGGTCATTTTTCTGTTTCTATTTTGGTTTATCTATAAATGAATTGGCGTATGATCTAATAGTCAGTATTGTACAACCTTAAAAATAAAAGCTGACCTGTTTCTTTTTTTTACATATATGCAAAAACTTTTAAATCCATATATGTAATATATATACTGAGTTTATGGTTTAATAAAAAATAGTTTTGTAGCATATGCCATAAGTTATATAACCATCCCCCTATTGATGGGTAACCATTTTCTTCTCCATTTTTGTGTTATTGTGGATGATGATATTTCATTGGTCTCATTTCTCAGTAAAAGATTCCTGGAATGGGTTTTCTAAGTGAGACTGTAGAATGTTATTGAAAAACCATAAAATAAGAGCATGTTCTTAAATGGGGAGATTTAACCATCACAAAAGTGTCAGTTCTTCTAAAATTAATTCATAAACCTATTATTGCTATTTCAGTGAGGATCCATGAAGAGTTTTGGAGGGGAGAGTTTTATTGGTTATGTTTTAGTTGGATAATATTGTCATAGACAAATTCACAAGAAGTACCAGAAGAGGGGAAAGCCGGGACGGCTCAGCGGGTTGAGCGCTCGCTTTGGGGCCATGAGGACCGAGGATCGAATCCCGGCTCCGGCCCAGGCAGGACCCACGTGCTGAACTGGGGAGTTCCCACAGTTCGGTTCTCTAACTGTCTCTGTCTCTCTCTCTATCTGTCAAAAAGTAAAATAGAAATAAATATGCACTGAAGACAAAAAGATAA
>PVKE010025697.1:0-22852 GCA_004027555.1 Craseonycteris thonglongyai | reverse complement strand
AGAATATTTAAAACTGAGACTTGAGAAAATTTGATTGGTACTGTTGCCTGCCAAAGTGAGGCAATCTTTCTTGAGAAGATGTAGGGTTCCAGAATTGCTCTGCACAGCCCAAGGAGACAAGAACATTCTGTCTGGGTCACAAAGGGCATTTGGCAGGTTGGGGCCCTGCTAGTTTTCTTACCTGAGTCATAGCAAATGCCACCTGGCTTAAGCTCCAGGATTCTGCCATGGGGGCAGCTGAACAATGCAAGCCCAGAAAAGGAGATGTAGAGTATCAGTGCCCAGGTGTTTCTCTGGGCTTAATATGCCAGTAAAGTGTAAATTATTTTTCTTTTCCACGAGGTGAAGACACACACTAAGTTGGTTTTAAGTACAGAAACTTTGCTCCCTAGTGTAGTTTTCACTTAAGGGAGTGGCCATTAGTTCTGAGGCTGTCTTAAGGATGGGTCCTTTAGACACTAATTCCCCTGAGCTACATCTCAGGCATTGAAGAAGCCTGTTTTCAGAAGTCCACACTTGCAGGGAGGCCAGGGGTCTAGGGGACATGGGCTTAGGGATGGGTGTCCCTCCTGCTGAGCTCCTTACCACACAGAGTGGGATCTGGCCAAGTACAGCAAGGCACCACAAGGGGGCGTGCTCAGAATATGGAAAAGAATAATGCCATCCCCCAAATACAGCATCTCTGTAATTAGAATTAACTCAGTGGAACAATTTGAATTCATATACAAGAATTACATTTTCCTGCAATATTAAAAACATACAAAAATTAAAGGCAGCATAAACGAAAGAAATAAATGTGTCAACTTTCTAAGACTTAAAACCATTTCCCACATCCCTCAAGGACTAACTGTGAAGATAAGGTAGACAAGTATACAGCTTAATTAGTCATTCCCCAGAGTAGGGACTGCCTCTGCATTATTAGTTCTTTCACATCTAATGTCTGTCCCATGGCAAGCACTCAACAAATACCTAGTGCATAAATAAATGAACAGATGACGAAGATTTGCATAGTCTTCAATGGCAATTGATCAGTGCTCTTGGCTTAATCGAAGAGCAAGCTTTGTGGTATATTTGTCATTGCTAGAAACCTAAAGAAGGAATAAAGAAGTCATTTAGAATATGCATAATTTTTAAAGAGTGAAATCAACTAAGGTACACATAGAGTCATGGAATGGAAATTGGATGTTTGTTTTTACTTTTTAATTAGGAAGCCCTGAAACTTATGAATGAAGTTCAAGAACACCTGGATGAGGAAGAAAGGCTATGCCAGGAGTCTTTGACAGATTCCTGGGATGAATGCAAGTTTTGCCTGGAAAGTGACTGTATGAGATTTTATACAACCTGCCAACCTAGTCAGTCCTCTATGAAAAATATGGTAAGGGAAAAATAGAGCTCAAGATTTCAAAGTTCTTAAGGTACCCACTTCAGCTTACCTTTTAAAAATTAACTTATATTAATATTTAGAATAGAGATGCCCGATCTGATATTGACCTTTTGCAAATTAGAATCTAACATTTACTAATGCTTATGTATGATTAACCTGTGTATGTACAATTTATAAGTTAGAATAGCCATTCACTGTTTGTCCTTCCTTTTAATGATGGTGTATGTATCTCTCTTAGAAACACCCTGACTCTGCATCAAATTTGTTTTTTGTGAACATGTTCTCATTAGATTGTAAGCTCTTTGAAGGCAAGGACCATATCTTATTTATCTTCATTAAAGCACTGTAGATATCCCAAAAATGTTTGCTGAATTACATTTGGAATAATAGTATTGTAGTCTTTGATTTCAACCAGCTTTAACATTTTTCCCTGTAAGCCAAACGTTTGAAGACACTCTCTGCTTCCTGAATCTCTCCTTCAGTGGGCTTGCTCTCTTATGGCAGCACGCACATGCATGTGCACATGCGTGCACACACACACACTCACGTCCCATATAGCCCTAAGCATGCATGTCTTATAGGACTAGGATGTTTTCTTTTTTGTCCCTTTTGGCTATCTTCTGGGAAAAGGGAATTACAAAGGGAGGTGACCTGAATAAGATGAGCTCTGCCCCATAAAAATCTCGTATTCTATTGACCTGACTTTCTCTTCCCCTTCAAAAAGTGAGCTGAGTATGAAATGGAGTAAAAATTTCCTCTCCACAGTAGAGCAGAAATTATTAGAATATGCTCCTGGCTTGGCAGTGCCATACCCAATTATAGAGGGAGCAACCCTTAGGATGATTCATATGCCAAGTTAATTTGCCTCCACTGTTAATTGCATCTGCTCTATTTTTATAGCCACTATTACTCTTTAATACATGAGAATGGGGTGGAATAAGCACTGGCTAGAATTCAGGAGGTTTGGGGACCATGCCCATCTGTGACAGTTGTGTGGCCTTCTGAAACTTGCTTGGGGCTTTAACATTTTGTTTTTGTAAATAGAATCAGGGAAACAGAAGCTGGCATAGGTAGAAGCAGACAATTCACCCCGATTACTTTTTGAGAAAGGCATGGGTCCTCTAAGAATTCCTATAGAATTCTAAAGGCAGCAGGATGCTACAACAGTGATGTTCAGTAGTTATGTTTCATAACACACAACATGGCTGTGTCACTATCATACAAGGGTAATCATGTTCTGGCACAAACGTAGGTGTCACATAGATGGAGTAGAGTATGGTGTGGCTACTATAAAATCTTCTCCCAAATGAGTAGACAATACTATAATATTAATATAATTAGAGCTTTGTTGCTTTCACTTCAGCCAAGGAGGGCTTTGATAACTGCAAATAAATAATCATCCCTAAGGAGCCTATTTAACTATACTAGGCATCAATAGTTCAGTGTGAATATGTTGATGAGATGACAAAGGGAGCATAAAGACATTAATGACATTCCACTAAAGGAAAAAAAGAGGAGAACTGAGACACTAAGACAGAGGTGAAAGAAAAGAGCCTTGTTTACAGTTTTCAGACAATCTACACAGTGCCCTTTAGACCATGGCATGTCAGCTACCACCAGTAAATCAGGCTATGGCTTGTCAACAATATTAAAAACTTGGCCTTTTTAGGTCTTTGATAGGCAAACATAAACCAGAAGGAATTTCAGACCCTTTTTCCATAGTCAAAGTCAAAGCCAGTACAAAAGTGTTAATAAGTTATCTTAAATTGAATTACCTTTTCTTAGTTTGCCCAGAATTGTTCTTGATTTGGAATGACTACTGTAAGTTGACTTTATATTAACAATTAAAAATGTAGTTCAGAAAGAAAACAAATTTCTTATTCCATTTCTGTCCTCAATCCCACAGATTGAACAGGTTTTCAGGAAGGTATATCAATTTCTATTTCCTTTCCGTGAAGAAAATGAAAAAGAGCTCCCCATTGGTGAAAAGGTCATGGAGGAAGATGCACAACTGACCAAAATAGAACATGGGTTCAGCCAGATGACTATGGTTGTGGGATTCCTCTGTAACAAGAGTTTTCACGTCTTCAAACAGATGCAGCAAGAATTTGACCAGGCCTTTCAGTCATATTTCATGTCAGACACAGACTTACTAGAGCCTTACTTTTTTCCAGCTTTATTCAAAGAGCCAACAAAAAAAGTAGATCTTGTGCGAAGTTGGGACATTCTTAGCTTCTTCCAGCTGTTTTGTAATTTCAGTTTCTTCGTTTATCAAAGTGTCAGTACAACAATTACTGAAACACTGAATACAATGAAGAATTTACCTAAACAAGACAAAGGCAAGTATTAAAAAGATTATTTTCCCTTAGATGTTTAAACTAAAGTCAAGTTTTATTTAGCTTTGGAAATAGACATTTCCAACTCAATGTACAATGTTTCTGAGAGTGACAATTTTTTTTAAGATTTATTTTATTTTTGACAGAGAGAGAGAGAGAGAGAGAATGGGGGAGGAACCAGAGCAGTTTCCATAGTTGTATATCATCAGTTTTTGACATGGTTTCATTCTGCACAGGTGGGTAGGAGCTGTGCAGGGTGGGAACGTGGGAACTGGGTTGAAGTCCTCCTGCATTGGAAGCACACCTCAGTTCAGCGTATGGTTCCACATGGGCCATGGTCAGGACTCAATCCTTAGACCCCAGGGCTGTAAAGTGAGCACTTAAACCATTGAACCATCCTGGCCTCCCCTGAGAGTGACAATTTATGGATAAAGTTTCAGACCTCAACTCCCAGTTTGTGGGAAGAAGACTAGTATTATATAAAACCAGGCTACATTTAGTGACCTCCATGGCCTCCTATGCATCACTACCATAATTCCTTAAATCATAACATGTATGCACAAAACCATAGAAAATACTTATAGTCAAACCCAAAAGTATAAAAGTAGGAATTTCTGTAAAGCCTAAGAATTGCCTTCTACCACTGGAGATCCTAGATGACAGAGTAGATAGATACTGTGCCTGTTTCCTTCCATAAACAATTTAAAATTACAACTATGTTATAGATCAACATGGAGAATTATCTGACATCTAGTTGAACAGAAGTTTTACAACTAAGAATATAAAGAAGAAGCCATGTCAAGACTGGTAGGAGGGGCACAGATATGAAAGAGGCTCGCAAACCTCTGTGTAGTGGTTGAGAATCAGGAAGGATATCTTGGCCATGGAGGTTCCCCACTGGAGGAACAAGAGACCCCAGCCCCACACCAAGCTCCCCAGCCTGGAGCACTGGTACCAGGAAGAGGAGACCTGTCAACTGAAAAACAGTAGAAATTGTGACCATTTGGATGGGACAGGAGGCTGCAGAAAACCCAGGTGTCCTCTTAAAGGACCCATGCACAGACTCACTGGCTCACAGATGCTCACCCTGGGCTTCTGCAAAGGGACAGTGATTAGGGGGGGAAGGGGGACAGCATCAGAGGTATATGAGGGGCAGACTGAGGTGTGTTGCTTCAGGGTGAGGGCTGGAGGACAGTTACCATTTTCCTTGTGTGGGCTTCTTTTTTGGTGTAGCCAGCAGGTGGGCAGCATCTTTTCTGTGTTATGCCCTCTCCTCATGTAGCCAAATCTAAATCTGAATTGGTTCATTGAACTCTACTGGGACACTGCCCTACCCAACTCTCCCTATGCTGGAAGCACTTCCCAGCAAGCAGCCAGCTCCTTCTTTATTGCCCTCTTTCTAGGAGAACTATCAGAGTCTCTCAGTCCCAGGTGGGCAGTGACTGGACTCACTGTACTCTGAGACTTTTGTTGAGTAGCTCCAGGTTCAGAACTAGCAACAAACCAAAATCTATACTAACCTGGTGACCACAACTCTTCCATCTTGTGCCTGTGTGAGACCCTGCCTCACCCAACTTGCATACTGTATGAGGCTGAACCCTAAGGGAGATGACAGGTGGCAGCAGGTCTTGGGGTATCTTGGCTTTTTGCAGAGCTTCCCCAGACCTGGTATTGGTGGCACCCATCCTCAGTTCATGTTGTGGCATTTTTCACTTGTCTCTCAGCGTAGCACAGGCAGAAAACAACCATGGATCACTTTCTAGCTCATATCAGGTAGTCCCTGGCTGGTCACAGAAAGTGGATGACCTGGGCCTGCACCAGAGCCATTCCCAATAAACCTTAGGACCAACATACTTGGAGGTTGGCTTTCACCACAGCAGAGCACCACCCAATTAGCCCCACAAGCAGCACACACAAAGGGCAGTCTCAACAGTCATCAGAGCTTGCTGAGGCAAATCCCCTCAGTGGGGTATGCTCCTCACACAGCAGCCCATAGCTGTGGACATGGCCAAGCACGCAGCCAATCAGCTTGAGGGTTAATCCCACCCACTGACCTGCCAATAGCAATCAAGGCTCAACTCTAACAGGAGAGCACACAGAACCCACACAAGGGACATTCCTAGAGCACTCAAGCAAGTGACCAAGGAGAATGTGCCAGGGCCCCACAGGGCACCTACTACATAAGGCCACCTGGCCAAGACTGGGAGACATAGCAGATCTACTTGTATAAAAACAAATACAGAGGCAGCCCAAATGAGGAAACAAAGTAATATGTCCCAAATGAAAGAATAGGAGAAAACTCCAGAAAAAGAACTAAATGAAATGGATGCAAGCAACCTACCAGATACAAAGTTCAAAACAATCGTTAGTTATATGGATGCTCAAGGAACTTAGCGAGAACTTCAACAAAGAGATAGCAAGCATAGAAAAAGACATAGAAACCATAAAAAGAACCAGTCAGATGTGAAGAGTACAGTATGAAATGAAAAATACACTGGAAAGAATCACCAGCAGACTAGGTGAAGCAAAGGATTGAATCTGTGACTTAGAAGGCAAGGTAGCAGAAAACATTCAATCAGAACAGCTGCCCCTTTAAAAAAAAAAAAAAATCCAAAAAAATGAAGGTAGTTCAAGAAACCACTGGGACAACATCAAACATAACAACATTCACGTCAGAGGAGTACCAGAAGGAGAAGAGAGAGAGCAAGGGATCGATGCATGGGTGATGTGATGTGGAGATGTCCATTGGGAAACTGTCTGATTGTTACCAACCAATGTCATCCCATTAAATTTAACAATAAAATATAAAAAAAAATAATAATAAATAAATATAAATAAATAAATAAATAAAAGAACCTATTTGAAAAAATAATGGCTGTAAACTTTTCTAACCTGGTGAAGGAAATAGACATAAAAGTCTAGGAAATGCAAACAGTCCCAACAAGATGAACCCAAATAGACCCACACCAAGACACTTTATAATTAAAATGGCAAAGGTTAAAGACAAAGAGAGAATCATAAAAGCAGCAAGAGAAAATCAACTATTAATTTATAAGGGAGCTCCCATAAGACTGTCAGCTAAATCCTCCACAGAAACTTTGCAGTCCAGAAGAGATTGGCACAAAATATTCGATGCAATGAAAAGCAAGACCTACAACCAAGATTACTCGACCCAACTATCACTTAGAATCGAAGAACAGATAAAGAGCTTGACAGACAAGAAAAGGCTAACGGAGTTCTTCACCATCAAACCAGTATTATAAGGAATCTTAGAGGGACTTCTTTAAGATGAAAGGAAAAGATAAAAATTATAATAATAAAATATTAATAGTTGCATCTCTATCAACAATTACTTTCAATGTAAATGGATTAAATACTCCAATCAAAGGATATAGGGTGGCTGAATAGATAAGAAAACAAAACTTTTACATATGCTGCCTACAAGAGACTCACTTCATATTGAAAGACACACACAGATAGAAAGTAAAGGGATGAAAAAGATAGTTCATTAAAATGGAAACAAAAACAAAACAAAACAAAACAAAACAAAAATTGGGGTAGAATTACTTATACCAGACAAAATAGACTTTAAAACAAAGTCCATAGCAAGAGACAAAGAAGGACCCAATAATCCCACTTCTGGGTATTTATCTGAGAAAATCCAAAGCACTACTTAGAGGGGCATGTGCATCCATATGTTCATTGCAGCATTGTTTACAATGGCCAAGACATGGAGGCAGCCTGGTTGTACATCAATGAAAGAATGGATAAAGAGGAGGTGGCACATATGTATAATGGCACATTACTCAGCCATGGAAGGGAATGGGTTCTTACCATCTGTGGTGGCATGGATAGATCTGAGGGGTGTTGTGGTGAGTAGAGTATGTCAAACAGAGAATGACAAATGCAATGTGATTTCACTTATATGTGGAATCTAAAGAATAAAATAAACAAACAAAGCATAAACAAACTCATAGATTCAGAAAACATTTGGAAGATTGCCTGATTAGAGGGATGTTGGGGGTGTGGGTGAAAAAAAGAGAAGGGATTAAGAAATATAAATGGTTGTTACAAAGTAATTATGGGTATACAGGGTTTAGAGTAAGGAATATAGTCAATAATGTTGTAATAATATGTATGATGTCAGATGTGTACTAGATTTGTTGGGGTGATAAACGTGAAGAGATTAAGAAGTGCAAGTTGACAATTACAAAATAGTCATGAGGATATAAAATAAAGAATAGGGACTATAGTCAATGATATGGTAATAATTATACATAGTGCCAGGTGGGTACTAGAGTAGCCATAGGGATCACTTCTTAAATTATACAAATGTCTAACCACTATGTTATACACCTGAAATGAATATAAAATAATACTGAATGTCAAATGTAATTGAAAATTTAAAAGGGGGGGTGGTGGTGAAAGGGAATAAGACTTCATATTTACAGGTATAAAACAAGTCATAATATACAGCATAGGGAATATAGTCAATAATATTGTGATAGCCTGGTATGGTGTCAAATGGTTGCTGGACTTATAATGGTGATCACTTCTTTAGGTACATAAATGTTGAATAACTATTGTATATACCTAAAACTAATATAATATTCTACATTAGCTATTATTTATTTAAAACATATTTTTAAAAATTCCAAAACTTAGGGATAAAATTTTTTTTTACTGATACCACTCATGCCCATGTTTCAGTATTTCATGTTGGAAAAAAATGCTACTTTATGTTTTAAGGCAGAAAGAGAAGCCTTCTTTGGGCTTCTGTGGGGTGACTGGGACACAGCATCTCAGAAATCAGAGTTGCTGTGTGGGCCAACTATTGTACCTGTGTTTCCTTGGACTTTTTTCCTAATGATCACTAGGCCAAGTAGAAGGCTGCTCCCCTCTGACACGACAAATAAAAAGGGCTCCTTCTAAAATCCTGTCATATGTGACAACATGGATGAAACAGGAAGACACTGTGCTAAGTGAAATAAGCCAGACACGGAAGGACAAATACTACATGATCCCACTTATGTGAGGAATCTAAAATAGTCAGACTGATAGTAGTAAGTGGTTGCCAGGTACAGAGGAGAGGAAGAACTGAGGAGGTATTGTTCAAAGGATACAAAGTTTGTTATACAAAATGAGTAAGTCCTAGCAATCTACTGTATAGCATACTGTTCATAGTGGATAATACTCTAGTAGATACTTAAAAATTTGTTAAGAGGGTAGGTCTTATGTTAAATTTCTTATCAATAATAATAATAATTATAAATAAGAGGGCAGGAAAACATATTTTGGAGGTGATAGATAATTTTATGGCATGGATTGTGAGAATAAGTTCCTAGGTGCATATTTATTTCCAAACTCATCAAGTTGTACAGGTATTTACTAATTATATACAGATTTTTGTACGTAGGAAAAAAGAAGGCCTCTTACTAGCTGTTTTCCAATTACATCAGCTTTGGTTGGCAACATCTAAATCAAGTTCTCAAAATTACCACAACATAGCATAAAGGGCCTCTATATAGGAGGGGCTCATCTCACACTATCAGAAACTGAAGCCAGGAAATAATGCATTACTTCCTTCCTGTCCCACTTTTTCACAAGCAGAACAGCATCACTACTGAAATTGTTGTTAGATTCTATTTCAGAGTCTAGGGCACTTTTCTTATAAGTCAGGTATCTTGTCTGGTATTCCATTCTGAGATTCCAAATCTCAGAATTCGCCAAATATTTAGAAAAAGCATAAGAGCAGTAGACTAAATATATCAATGCTGGGATGCTGTTGAATAATTTTTGTCTGATGCTTTAAATTATCAATTATCTTGGAATAATATTCAGAACATGTTCATTAAAAACAAAATGATGCCTCCCTCCCACCTTATCTTTTACATTCCATAGCAATCTTACATTCAAAAGTGTACAGGAGTACTAGTGATTCAGACAGTTTAAATCTAAACAATTTCCCAACCAATGCAACTCCCTCCCACCCAGCCAACTTAGAATGTGTGTTTGCACAGTCTGCCTGAGGTTCCTCCCCATTCACACACCCCAGAACCAGCCCCTGCTCTCAGCTGGTTCATGGACCCCTCTCCCTCATACCACCTTCACCTTCGTGATAACTTGGAGATCCAGGGTCTCCAAAAACAACAATAAAACAGCAAACAAGAAAGCCTGTGTTACATCTTTATACTCTTCTTTCTCTAGTAATCCCTACCCTAACCAGACAGCATACAGCAAGCTCAACAGAGGAGACATTCTCTTCCTAGATGAGCAGATGAGGACTATTTATCAAAAACAGGCAGGCAGGGGCTGGAGAGTGTTCGGATGTGGTTTCCATAACTTTTCCGGACAGGTGGTAGGTGAGAAATAAACCCTTTTCCTGTAGAAAATCCACCTAATGGGAAGACATTTTGAGCTTTGTCCCTTGTGGTAGGCAGAATAATAGCTTCCCAAAGATATCTACACACTAATCTCCAGAACCTGTAATTATGTTAGGTTACAGCACAAGGGAAAAGTAAGGTTGTATGTAGATGGAAATGAGGTTGCTAATGAACTGACCTTAAAATAGAGAGATTATTCTGGATTACCCAGGTGGGGCAATGTATTATAATCCCAACGGTTCTTAAAACTGGCCAAGGAGCCAGAAAAGAATCAAGAGATGGCAGCATAAGAAAAAAAGAAATGACACTGTATCTATTCCTTTAAAGTGCAGACTCTAATGGCACTGATACTTAAATGCTGTGTTACCTGCAGAGACTGACCCTGGTGGCCTGACTTCAAAGATGATGCCTGTGCAAGACAAAGGACTGTGTGAAGAACTTGGCCAGAATTTGTCAAAACGTTTCCAATTTCATGCAAGATGCCAAAAATGTCAGGATTACCTTTGGGAAGGTAAATAATTGTTCGTTTTTCAGGGCTTCAGTAGTATTCTGGTCAGAGATCAAAATCTCACTTCTACAGCACTGTGGTTTATTTGCTTCCCTTCAAGCACTTTTTTTTTTGGTTAGTTTATTTTTCCATCTGGGGGTACTCAGAGTAGGTTTATAAACTTTTATTATTCAAAAGCAGGTGAACTCACTTTTCCCCTTTTTAAAATTCCCTCCTTGTTCCTGTGAGTTTTTTTATGGTTAAAGACCACACAAGCACTAAACGTGTGCAAATGAGAACCATGAACAAATTAGGGCGATCCTTTCCTTTTTACTGCAAAAGAAAGAGAGACTAAAGGAAGAAAGCCCACCAATAAAGGCAGTCTTTCCCATTGTATAAGCAAATTTTTATCCAAATGAGTTTTGTTTATTTGTTTGTTTGTTTGTTTGTTTGTTTTTGGAAGTGGCATTAACATTTTCCTGTTGGTGGGTTAATTACTAACTGGTACTTAAATATGAAAAGTGGCTTCCCCTTGCAAACTTGAAGATGACTTGACCCTCCCAGATCTGACCAAGAGTGGCTTTTCCGTTCCTTCCCCAAGTGAGAAATCCTTCTCTCCACCAACCTCTTCCCCCTTTTCTACCTCTCTCCCTTCATCTTCCATAACTAAAGTTGCTCCGCCCACACTCTAGGACCTGAAAGCACATTTTCTTACAAAATCCCAAATGAGCTTTTGATTCTGGTACTTCTCTTTTTTACCTGAAACCCCAAAGGAATAAAATTCTAAAAGGCACGTCTATGGGCTTGGAGTAGGAGGTAGAATATATGAACACTTTTGTTTGAGCGGATCAGGGTCTTATTTCTATTGAATTGCTAACAGGGTGACTCTCCTTACCTGTTTCATCATTTGAAAAATAGGATTAATATAATTTACTTCATACAGGTGTTCTGAGGACTAAATAAAATGTCTGAAGAATTGATGATTCTCATTCTTCAAGTTTGTTTTTTAAGTCACAGTTGTAAGGTTGCATACAAAACCAAATTTTTATAAGAGAAATATATACATTAAACTAATAACCACTTACAAAAGTAGTCTCATTCAGAATCTAAAAAACAAAATAAACTACCAAAAAAAAAAAACCCCAAAAAACGAACTCATAGATACAGAGAACATTTTGATAATTTCCAGATAGGAGGGGCCTGGGGAAATAAATGAGAAAGAGAGATGGGATTAAGATATACAAATTGCCAGTTATAAAAACAGTCACAGGATGTAAAGTACAGTATGAGGAATATAGTTAATAATATTGTAATAAGTATGTACGGTGTCAGATGCATACTAGACTTACGAGGTGATCACTTTGTAAGGTATAATGAGACAGGATAGTAAGATAGCTAGCAAAACTCAGGAGGAACTCAGTAGCCCTGATGCCCATACCTAAGAAATGCAAATGTAACCATGAAAGGAAGGCACTGGATACTAAAAAATAAGACAAAGAACGCCAAGGGAAGGCCGATAATGCCTGGACCCCTTCCCCTTTCCACAAGATAAAAACAGTAGCTTATAGTCATAACTTGGGCATTCCACTTTTGGATGTCCCCTCTCCATTAGAGAGCTTTTTCTTTCCTTTCAATAAACTTCTGATTAACCTTTCCTGTAGAGTCCATGTCCTTGTTCTTTGAGTAGGTGAGACAAAGAACTTCGGATGGCCCACACACTATTTTCCTGTTTCAATATGAATGTCTAATCACCATATACACCTGAAATTAATATATATTGTATGTCAAGTGTAATTTAAAAATTGTTTAAAAAAAAAACAGTCCCACTCAAACATCTCATCATTAACTTTCTTTCATCCAGTTAGAACCTTTGATTAGTAATCTCTCACTGATTGTCATAAGATAATACAGGAAGTGAGAGGAGAGGAAATCAAAGAAAGGTGGTTGGTCAAAAAGTACAAACTTCCAGTTGTAAGATAATTAAGTACTAAGGATGTAATGCACAGCATGATAACTATTTAAAACTTTTATTATAAAATGTGTTTAATTGTGACTATGTAAAAAATAAAATGATTTTTAAACCACGTGGCTACTGCCTAGATTAAGAAATAAAATATTACCAAAACAGAAGTACCCACTGTGTCCCTTCCATATCATTTCCTTTATCTCTGAAAGGAAACTGCTATTTTGAATTTGTTTATCATTTCCTTGCATTTCTTTACCTTTTTATCATGCATGTTTACATATAGCACACACCATACATAACAATGTTTTACATTTTCATTTTTATATTATCAAAGTATAATGTTTAAGCTTAAAAATATGGCGTACAAATATAAAATGAGCACAGGTCAAGATTAACTTATCCTATTAATGAGGGAGCCAGCAAAGTGTTCAAGTTGTTTCAGAGGAATTCTCATATAGGAGACACTAAAGTATTTACAGTAAAAAATAGAAATGTTGAAGTAAGATTGCAAAATTAGATACAAATTTAGTTAATGTACTGAAGGCTAATAAGATTAAATTTTACAGTTATGTTTCCCATCAGACCAAAATAATTTACATTTCTAAGTAACAAAAATTATTTGCAATGTCTCATCTATATTTTATATCTTACTGCATAGAGTCTGGCCCTAATAAGCAATAAATAGTAAATCCAAAAAGGATCATTTCCCTAATTTATTAATTCATTGTCATATGCTAGTCTATGTGAGCACATCACAATTTATTATGCATTCTTCTGATGAAGCACATTTAAGTTGCTTCCAATGTTCTGCTATTACAAGCAACTTTCATATATTTTGTCTATAATAGTTCTTCCTCTTCAAATAAAGTCTTTTTTTTTTGTCCTAAGACTAAGCACATGGTACTAATTATAATCTTATATTTGGTAAATATAAGATAAATGGAATAGTTTCCAAAATGATTATAAATCCTTTTCTTTTCACTATTTACCATACATTTTTTATATCAGCTTTAAATGGATTCACAAATTACTAGTATTGGATATATACACCCAAATTCAAAATTGTAGTTTCCCTTTGAGGGGATTAAGGGCTTGTGATGTGGAAGAGGCACAGTGGGGGCTTTATCTTTTTGGGTAATTTTTTTTTTTAAAGACTTAGTTTATTGTTTTTGACAGAGACAGAGAGAGACAAAGAAAGACAGAGAGAAAGGGGAGCACCTAGAGCAGTCTCCATAGTTGTACATCATCAGTTTTTGACAAGGTTTTGGTTCACACAGGTGGGCGGGGCCACACAGGGTGGGAACTGGCTGGGAGCCTCCCACATGGGAAGCACACTCCAGTTCAGCACATGGGTTCACATGAGCTGGGGCTGGGATTCGATCCTCGGTTCCCAGGGCTGCAAAGTGAGTGCTTAACTGCTGAGCCATCCCAGCTTCCCTATTTTAATTTTTAATATAGGTGATCAGCACATGAGGATTTACACTTAGGAATTTCTGCCTCTTGCCCAGTTTCTGTCATATAAGACCATGTAATTATCAATAAAACTTGATCTCTTTTGAAAGTGATGTAGGCAGCATTAATAATTACTTGAGAACAAGAGGCATAAACTGGGAACTCTCACAGGCAGAAGGGGACATGTATAGTAGATTAAAAAGAAAAGGGCCACACTATTTTGTATTATAGTTCCTCCCATAAAGAAGTGGAATCTGTTTTTCTGAACAATGAATCTGGGCTCCGCTGTGGATCTGTCCTTAGTCAATGAGACATTGTCAATGTGACCAAAGTGGAGCCTTGAAATGTGCTTGTAAATCAAGGCTAGCCCTCTTTTGCTGTCAGAAAACCTAGGCTAGCATTCTGGAAGATGAGGCCCCAGTCACCCCAGCTGAGGCCCCCCAAATCTGAATGAGACCATTCTAGACCATTCAGCTCCAATGGAGCTGGCTCAGCAAAAACATGAGAAATAATAAGGATTTGTTGTCTGTTATGCAGCAAAAGCAAATGGATACATATTGTCACATTTTATAAGTGATATCTGCTAAATGTGGGTTTTCTTTCTTCCTTCTCCTGAAACATTCATTCTTAAATCTATGTGGTGACCAAAAAATACCTTAAGTTGCTGTGGGTCCCACTGATCATAGGAGTATATATATATTTTTTATTCCCCTTTATCTATTTCACCCATACCCCCACAGCCTTCACCTCTGGCAGTCATCAATTTGATCTCTATGAGTCTTATTTTGTATGTTCCTTCAGTTGTTTTTTTTTCTTCCCTTGGGAACATCTCCTACCCAGGAGAACTATATGAATTGTCTGCAGGTAGACTGAAGCACAGGTTCCTTCTCCTGGCATCAAATCTCTGACAGGTTTATTTGAGATATGTTTGGTGTACCTTTTGGCTCACTCTTTTAAACGATACAATTCTGTGTTTTTTAGTATATTCACAAAATTGTATAACCATCACAGCTATCTAATTCAGAATATTTTCAGCCCACATGCATTAGCTGTAATTCCCCCTTCCCCCCACCCCTTCCCCCAACCCCTTCTCCCAAGCCCTTGGCAACCACACAGATTTACAGCTATGTTTTCTTCTAAGAGTTATATAGATTTAGTTTTTGCCTTTAGGTCTGATAGAATTTGAGTTAGTTTTTTGTATATGATGTGAAGTAGGGGGTCCAACTTTTTTTGTATATGATGTGAAGTAGGGGTCCAACTTTTTTCTTTTGGAATTGTATATCCAGTTGTCTTAGTTCCACTTATTGAAGACTATTTTTTCTTCCATAGAAATGTCTTGGCACTCTTGTTGAAAATCCATCAACAATGAATGTAAGGGCTTATTTTAGACAGGTAATTCTATTCTATTGATCTACATGTCTGTCCTGTGCCAATACCAGACTGTCTTGATTACTGTACTTTGCATTAAGTTGAAATTGGGATGTGTGAATGCTCCAACTTTGTTCTTTGTTTTCAGGATTGTTTTGGCTATTCTGAGTCCCTTGCATTGCCATGAACTTTGGAATCAGCTTGTCAATTTCTACATAAAGAACACCTGGGATTTTAATAGGAATTACATTAAATCTATAGACCAATTTGTGGAGTGTGCTATATTAACAATATAAAGTCTTCCAACCCTTGAACATCGATATTTTTACATTTATTTGTCATCATTAATTCCTTTCAAAGATTTTTTTTATTATTAAGATTTTACTGTTATTGTTTTTTGACAGAGAGAGAGACAGAGAGACAGAGACAGAGAGAAGGGGGAAGGCCCAGAACAGTCTCCACAGTTGCACATCATTGGTTTTTCCACATAGTTTCATTCCACAGGTGGGAGCAGGGCTGCACAGGGCAGGAACTGGGCCCGGGTCTCACTCTGGTGAGAACTGAACTGGGGGCACTCCCCAGTTCAGCATGTGGGTCCACACGGGCCGGGGCCGGGATTCGATCCTTGGTCCCCAGGGTGGCAAAGTGAGCTCTTAACCCACTGAGCCATCCCAGCTTCCCCCAAAGATTTATTTTTTAGCTTTCAGTTTACAAGCCGTACACTTCTTTTTAAAAATTTGTTCATAACATTTGTTCTTTTTGATGCTATTATAAATGGAATTGGTTTTTAATTTATTTTGGTTTATAGAAATACAATTGATTTTTATATATTGATCATGTGTTCTGCAACCTTGCTGAATTATCTATTAGTTTTCATGGTTATTTTGTATGTGTGTATTCCTTAAGACTTTCTATACACAATATCATATCATCTGTGAATACAGATAGTTTAATTTTTCCTTTCACACATGATTGTGTTTGCATGAAGTTTTACCTTTGCTCTAGGCAAATCTTTTTCCTGGGTGGCACTCTCAAAAGAGTAAATGAGTATCCCTTATTGAATTCTCCTTGCCTAAGATCATGAGGAAAATCACCTTTTTTCCTTCATAATTAAAAAAAAAAATCTTTATGTCACTATTCTAAAAGTTAACAACTGTGGGGGATGCTGGGATAACTCAGCAGGTTGAGTGCAACCAAGAGGTCTGGGGATTGAATCTTGGCCCCAACCCATGCAAACCCCATATACTGAACTGCAGCACACATGGCAACTGCTGGAAGGCCACGGTGGTAAAGGTTCTCACCTCCCATGTGGGGACCCCCCCGTTAGGTTCCTTCCCCATGGAGCCCACATCCACCTGTGTGGAATGAAACTATGTCACAATTAATGATGTACAATTATGTAGACTGCTCTGGGCCCAACCCCTTCACCACTTCCCCCCTCATACACCTTCTTTCAAACAATAAAATAAATTTTTTTTTTTTAAATTAACAACTGCAAAGTTGCAAATGAAGACATTTTAAAAGAAAGGTTGTATCTCCTTTCAAATATATACTATATCTTGTTTTCTTCTCTGTTTTTAAACATTTATTTTTTTATTGTTTTTGACAGAGAGAGAGAGATACAGAGACAGAGACAGAGAGATGGGGGAGGGCCCAGAACAGTCTCCATAGTTGCACATCATTGGTTTTTCCACATAGTTTCATTCCACAGGTGGGAGTGGGGCTTCACAGGGCAGGAACTGGGCCAGGGTCTTCACCCTGGTGAGAACTGAACTGGGGGCACTCCCCAGTTCAGCATATGGGTCCACATGGGCTGGGGCCAGGATTCGATCCTCGGTCCCCGGGGCTGCAAAGTGAGCGCTTAACCCACTGAGCCATCCCGGCTTCCCCTTAAACATTTTTTTATTGTTAAATTTATTGGGGTGACATTGGCCTTGTTTTCAAAACATGTTCTTAAATTACTTATCAAACCTATACTACTGCAAATTTGTTTACTTGCAAGTACAAAGTTCTCCCATTCTTAAAGATCCCCAAACAATTTCTGTGAGAGTGTGAGGTGCCAGGAAACTTTGTATTATATCTGAATAAAAAGAACTAATAAATGATGTTTAAGGCCTGAAAGGAGGTACTCATCTGGCTTCTGTTTGGTAGATTCTCCCCAACCCCTATCTTGCTGAAGGCATGTTTTTTGTTTTTTGTTTTTTTTAGCAAACAGCAAAAGGCATACTTTAGAGAGTCTGTGGTCTTTTTCTGCAACGATCTCATAATCCTGGGTGCCCTGACACATACTACCCTAGTTTACAGATAAGCTTTACACACTATTAACTGCTCATCAACACAGTTACGTAAGTTTCTATAACCCAGTTTCAGTTTGGATGGGCTGTTGTGCAATAATAACAAAGAACTGCAAAATCTGAGTGGCTTGTAAACACAAGGTTTATTTCTCACTCTACAACGTGTCCATTACAGTTTAAGTAAGGACTCTGCTACACATCTCCTCACTCAGGATGATAGAACCTCCATCACATGGAACAAAACTAGTCCCACTATCAGAGGGAAGGGAGCATGATAAACCCCAAACTGTTTGTAATTAAAGGCTTTCTCTGGAAGTGAGACACATCGCTTTGTAGAAGGTCGTGCTCAGCTTCACAGGGGCAGAAAAGTGTAATCTTTCACGTGTCCTAATGAGAATATAAATGAATAGCCCTCCAGAGACACCATAGAATGGAGAAAAAAGAAGGAAAAGTAACATTTGCTATATTCGCCATATGTGCTGACCCTGTGGTCAGTCATTTCACGTTATTTCATTCACGTCCATTTTACCTACAGTAGTTGAAAACTCATGCAAGGTCAAAAGGCTGGACATAGAAAGCTTAAGGGCTAGTATTTGAACCCATATTGCCCAGCTCCAAATTCCATGGACACTTTCTTTTAACATATTACTTTCTTCTTTGCTAGACTGTCCTAATGTACCTGAACTACACACAAAAATAGATGAGGCTATTAAATTGGTCAACATATCCAATCAACAATTCGTCCAGATCATTCAGGTGACCCAGCATCACTTGGAGGACACCACGTATTTGATGGAGAAGATGAGAGAGCAATTTGGCTGGGTGACTGAACTGACAAAGCATACCCCAGGAACTGAGAACATCTTCAATTCCATAAAGGTAATACAAAGACTCAAGCACTAATATGGAAATTACATGTGCATACACTGTTGTTTTCTTTTAATTTACTAAATAATTACATCTGTATTTGAACACAAACTGTAGGAGCACAGTTATATATATATATGTGTGTGTTTTTTTTGACAGAGAGAGAGAGAGATACAGAGACAGAGACAGAGACAGAGAGAGAACTGAACTGGGGGAACTCCCCAGTTCAACATATGGGTCCACAAGGATCGAATCCAAGCCCCGGCCCATGTGGACCCACATGCTGAACTGGGGTGTGCCCCCAGTTCAGTTCCTGCCCTGCACAGCCCTGTGCCCACCTGTGGAGTGAAACATATGGAAAACTAATGTCGACTATGGAGGCTGCTCTGGGCCCTCCCCCTTCTCTCTGTCTCTCTCTGTCTCTCTCTGTCTCTGTTTCTCTCTGTCAAAAATCAGTAAAATAAATCTTTTTTAAAAATTAAAAAAACCACACACACAAAAAAAAGCATATGGGTCCACACGGGCTGGGGCCGGGATTCGATCCTCGGTCCCCAGCGCTGCAAAGTGAGCACTTAACCCACTGAGCCATCCCGACACATTTATATTTTCAATGTGATTGTACTCAGGCTAACTTGATATAATGTAGTACATGGTCTTTAAAAACAAACAACAAAAAAACTCTTTAAAGAAAACCAATTTAAGACACAAAATACTTTCTAATCCAGAGATGACTAATTCTGCTTAGAGCTATAGGGCTGTAACTGATACAGATAACCTTGAAGAAACCTGGCCAATGTGGTTTTTAAGAGAGAAGACTTTCAGGAAAAGCAACCCGTGTTCAAAACCTGACTCTGAAACTTACCTGCTGAGTAAGTTTGGGCAAGTTCTGTAACCTTTCTAAGCCTCAGTTTTTCCTGGGAAATGGGAATAATGATAGCTAATTCTTTAAAAATGTATGTCTGTAAAGTGATTAGTATAACTTCCTTATATAAAGCAAGAGCTCTGTGAATCATAGCTCTTAGTTTTTGATACAATAAGCTGCCGACTCACCTTGAGGTTTAAACATTTTATTTATTTATTTATTTATTTATTTATAGATTTATTTTATTATTTGAGAAAAGGTGAGAGAGAGAAGGAGAGAGAGAAGGGAGAAGGGCCCAGAGCAGTCTCCATAGTTGTACATCACTAGTTGTGACATGGTTTCATTTCACACAGGTGGATGTGGGGCCACATGGGATGGGAACTGGGGTGCCTCCTGCATGGGATGTGAGAACCTTCACCGCCTTGCCATCCCAGGTTTGCATGGACCAGGACTGGGAACCAAACACTGGACCTCATGATTGCGAGACAAGTGCTCAACTGCTGAGCTATCCTGCATCCCCTAAACATATTTATATATTAATCTTCACATATTGCTATCTTAAACTGGACTTTTACCACGTCTCTCACAATCAATCAATAGCTCCTTTCGTATAACATGTAATAGTGACTGAACTTCTTTTCTGACCCTCCTCCCCCACCACATACATTACATCAATATACAAGGTGTGATAAAATAATATGGTGAGAATGAATGCTGCTGATGAGTACCATCCAAAGGAAAGGCAGGGATCTTTGATACAGGAAGTGGTGCTTTGATCTTAATAATGGTGTGTGACAGGTTTCAACTTATTCAGTGCAGTCAGTTGGTTGTGAGCTACGGTTGAGAGAAGGTGTGCTATAAATTATGGATCATGGGGAAGCCAGGATGGCTCAGTGGGTTAAGTGCTTGCTTTGCAGCCCTGGAGACCAAGGATCGAATCCCAGCCCTGGTCTGTGAGGACCCATATGCTGAACTGGGGAATGCTTCCCATGCAAGAGGCCTCCAGTTCGGTTCTCAACCCATGCCCCCCCCACCAAGTTCAGCCCCTGGCTTGAGGGGGCGTGCCTCCCATGCTGCAGGCCCCCAGCTCAGTTCCTGCCCTGCATGGCCCCCGCCCACCTGTGTGGAACAAAACCATGTTGAAAACTGATGAAGTTCAACTATGGAGACTGCTCTGGGCCCTCCCTCTTCTCTCTGTCTCTCTCTGTCTCTGTCAAAAACAAAATAAATCTTAAAAAAAGAAAAGAAAATTATGGCTCACAAACAATGCATTAACATAAATGTCTATCAAACAAAAACACTACAGTGTGTACTCACACACCTTATTCACCGAATCTGGCATCATGTGACTATTGGCTCTTCCCCAAAGTCAAAATGACCATGAAAGACAAACAATTTCTGTCGATTCAGGACACCAAAGCAACCTTGACAGTGCAACAGTCCTCACAAAAAAGTACTCCCAAAACTACCTCAGAAAGTGGAAAGAATAGTGAGATAAGTGTGTTAGAAGTGAGGGGAAATATTTTGAGGGGGATTAGTGGCAATGTGTCCTTCACTATAATAATGGTTTTTTAATTTAAACATTACTGTGGTTTTTATCACACCTTGTACAAATGTGCCAGGCTAATGATTCCCGATGAGGTAATGGTGGATTCCTTAAAAGACCTGGATATAAAAATCACTGGGCAGAGAGAAAATATTTACAAATAATGCCTCTGATAAGGGGCTAATATCTAAAATATATAAAGAACTCATACAACTCAACAACAAAAAAACAATTCAATAAAAAAATATATATATGGGCAGAAGACCTACACAGACACTTCTCTCCTGAAGACATACAAACAGCCAACAGATACATGAAAAAATGCTCAACATCACTAGCAATTAGGGAAATGCAAATTAAAACCACAATGAGATAGCACCTCACACCTGTTAGTATGGCTATAATCAACAAGACAAGGGATAACAAGTGCTGGAGAGGCTGTGGACAAAAAGGAACCCTCATGCACTGCTGGTGGGTATGTAAATTGGTACAACCACTGTGGAAGGCAGTGTGGAGATTCCTCAAAAAAGTAGGAATGGAATTGCCATATGACCCAGCCATCCCTCTCCTGGGTATCTACCCAAAAAACCTGAAAACCTTAATCCACAAAGATATATGTACCCCAATGTTCATTGCAGCACCGTCCACGGTGGCCAAGTCGTGGAATCAATCAAAGTGTCCTCTGATAGATGACTGGATAAAGAAATTGTGGTACATTTATACAATGGAATATTACTCAGCAATAAGAAAAGATGAGGGGAAGCTGGGATGGCTCAGCGGGTTAAGCGCTCGCTTTGCAGCCCCGGCCCATGTGGACTCATATGCTGAACTACGCTGTGCCCCCAGTTCAGTTCTTGCCGGGGCCTATGTGGGAGGCTCCCGGCCCAGTTCCTGCCCTGTGCAGCCCCGCGCCCACCTATGCAGTGAAACTATATGGAAAACTAATGCTGTCAACTATGGAGACTTCTCTGGGCCCACACCTTCTCTCTGTCTCTCTCTGTCAGAAAAAAAACCCACAATAAAAATAAATCTTTAAAAAAGAAAAGAAAAGATGAAATATAGCAATTTGTGACAACATGGATGGACTTTGAAAGCATCTTATTAAGCGAAATAAGTCAGAATGAAAGAATCAAGAAACATATGACCTCACTTATAGGTGGAATATAAAACTGAAAGTAACAAAGAAACAAAAACTCATGGACATGGTCAATAGTTTAGTGGTTACCTGAGGGTAAGGGGAGAGGGGGGTGGGGGATCTGGGGGGGGAGTAGGGAGGGGGCATCAAATATATGGTGATGGAAAGTAAGCTGATTCTGGGTGGTGAGCACATAATGTGATGTCTAGATACTATAATGTAGAATTTTACACCTGGAAACAATGTAATTGATATCAATCAATGTCACCCCAATAAATTGAACAATTAAAACAATTGTTTACTTTTGGGGTAATCAAATGATGAATGGCAATTGAATATCTGCTATTTACATAATAAATTATTTTTATTTCTAAAGCATGAATACTAACAAATATTCACAGTAAGACATAGGATTTAAGAATGACATTATAAACATAGTACTAATTAAAGTACAGTTCCTAGAAAGTTGCTAAGAAAGGAATAATAAAGATTTCTCCAAGCTATACCTTACACCAGGGATTCCCAACCCTGTGCCTGCGGGCACCATGGTGCCCGCGGCCCGATTTGTGTGCACCCGCCATTATTTGACTGCATCAGAAGTTTTTCATAAACACTAAGTAAAACTATAATTTATTTTTATACATTTGTTAGAATTTTAAAATATTGTTGGAGTATCTACACAGGTTTATTATATTCGTTGGTATGTTTGCGATATCGTATGTATAAGTTTTTCCCTAGCTTTCGCCTTTGTACATGTCGCGTCTTGTTTAGC
>PVKE010025696.1:10997-22947 GCA_004027555.1 Craseonycteris thonglongyai | reverse complement strand
CCTCCCCACCTCCACCCCCAGGCAACCACCAAACCACTGACTATGTCCATGAGTTTTTTTTGTCTCTTCACTATTTTCAGTTTTATATTCCACCAAGAGTGAGGTAATACATTTCTTGATTCTTTCATTCTGACTTATTTTGCTTAATAAGATGTTTTCAAGGTTTGTTCATGTTGTCACAAATGGCTGTATTTCGTCTTTTCTTATTGCTGAGTAGTATTCCATTGTGTAAATGTACCACAACTTCTTTATCCGGTCATCTATTGAAGGACACTTCAGTTGTTTCCATAACTTGGCCACAGTGAACAATGCTGTGATGAACATTGGGGTACATATATGTTTGCAGAGTAAGGATTTTAGGTTTTTTGGGTAGATAACCAGAAGAGGGGTTGCTGGGTCTTATGGCAATTCCATTCCTAGTTTTTTGAGGAATCTCCATACTGCCTTCCACAGTGGTTGTACCAATTTACATTCCCACCAGCAGTGTATGAGGGTTCCTGTTTCTCCACAGCCTCTCCAGCACTTGTTATTCCTTGTCTTGTTGATTATAGCCATTCTAACAGGTGTGAGGTGGTATCTCATTGTAGTTTTTATTTGCATCTTCCTAATTGCTAGTGATGTGGAGCATTTTTTCATGTGTCTGTTGGCTGTTTGTATTTCTTTGGGGGAGAAGTGTCTATTTAGGTCTTCTGCCCATTTTTTAATTGGATCATTTGTTTTTTTGTTGTTGAATTGTATGAGTTCTTTATATATTTTAGATATTAGCCCCTGATCAGAGGCATTGTTTGCAAATATATTTTCCCATTTGGTTAGTTTTCATATCCATACACATAAATCTGGTGCCTTGTTTATCACAGCTGGTGATAACATCATTTATCTAACCAGTCCCTAATTGGCAGACATTTATGTTGTTTTCAGGCTTTCGGCTCTAACAAACATGCTTGCACATGCATCTGGAGCACACATTTGAATTTATCTGTAGGGTAAATTGCTAGCAGCAGAATTTGAGTCAAAGAATACATGCATTTTTAATTATGAGTAATCTTGCCAAAATACCCTCCAAAACCGTTAACACCAACATACCTCCAACACATGGGATGCTTCACTATCAGGGTTTCTACTTACATATGAATTTTAGTAACAAGGGCGACCCTGAACTTAAAAGATCTCCATTAAAACATCTGCCCTTCCTTATCTTACCTTGGAATCTCCCATCTCTAACCTTCAGTCTTTGTCCTCCTGCTACCAGAACTGACCACAACTTTTCTACCCACACCCACATCTTCTCTGTCAGCAAAAATGTGAACCCCTTAACCATTCCCATCCCTGCTCTGCCTAAGCCCAACCTCACAAACGTTCAAGAAACTGGAATTGCACACCTTTAGCCCTTCTCACCATGGAAACACACCTTCTGTCCCCCTTATATATCCTCCACTCCTCCCCACAGCTACAGGAGTCAGCACCGGCCTATGCTCTGACCTCTGCACAGGCACAAGAAAAGCAACTATGTGGTCTCTGGGGTGTAAGGGGGATGGGGAGACACTGTACCTCTCACCAGGACTCAGAATGGGTTCCACAGTCTCTATGCCACACAGACCTAGTTAGTCTTGATGACTTCAGTGGGCTTGCGGTAAACCCAGCCATCCTGGAGAAGGCTTTCGGTAGGAAAATGCTTTCCAATTCCAAATAGCTAGCATGGACTTCTGGAATCAATCTATCTGTAGGCTAGACAGGGCATGAGTTCTCTCATGGGGAAGATGGGAGCCAATGAGAAGGCCAGTGCTGCCCACAGCCTGTCTTCATTCCCCTTTACCGCAATTATTTACCTTTCTGTTAGTATTCTACATTTAGACAGCTGCTAGTGTCTAAGATACATACTAGATATACTCCTAAAAGTTTTGAGAGCATATTTAAGAGGCAAAAAATTCACAAATCTTTTCAAATCAGTGCTAAAGATGCTAAAGCGATTTAAATATCATAGTATTAAGGCATTAGTTTGGCATAGATTTCAAAGGCAACTATTTTAACATACATTTCCACCTAAAGCCTATTTTTACTTTTATACTCTTTATTATTATTATTTTTTAATGCACACCATACAGACACAATTATAAACTCGCTTACATGGAAAAAGTCCACTAGGCATTACAAAGTGACAAAAAAGGTTACAAAACAGTATGTACATGATGATCTCCCATCTTTTTAGACATATTTGTACATTCACAGAAAATAATAGACTAAAAATACATAAACCAAAATTTTGGAGTTTAATAATAGATGGTGAAATATAGGGTGTTTTTAGTTCCTTATATTCTTTGTCCTATCAAATTTTCTATTACATTTTGGTTTCTATGAAAATAAAGGTTTTAAAATATATTTATGAAGTAGTACACATTTTCACCAATTCTGACCTTTCTCTCCAGTCAAACTTAGCAAGATTTTACAAAATAGGTTTTTATTACATTGTTATACTACCTACAAAAGAAAATTTCAAAATTCATACAAGCTTTTTTGTCTTTTGAAGCAAAGGCATTACAAATTTCAATTCAAAAGGTCAAAATTTTAGTGTAACCCAGTTACTGAACGCCTTAACTGAAGTCAGAGATAACACACCTGAAGACAGTGACTGAGTCTGAGAGGGAACCAACAGCAACATCAGGGTAGGAATTCCGATCCAGGTCCATATTTCCAGCAATTGAGTACCCAAAAAAACGCACATTACCCTCGAGAACCTGAAAGAAACGGGCCATCAAAGTGGGTACGGGGCCATCGAGACGAGCCTCTTATCCATGCTTTGAAAAAGACACACAAATTTCTTATGAACTGAAGTGTAAGAATTCACTTATAAATTATATTATAAATTATATATATATATATTATATATATTAATTATAAATTATAAATTATAAATAAGTACACATGGTTCAACACTTCATGCATTTTATAAAAGTCACCCGATTTACACCGTATCTCAAAAAATAAAAGACCAATTTTTGATGAGCCTGTTTACTATATTAAGCCAATCAGGGTATTTCAAATCAAACCTCTCGACCTGCCCCCAGTGTCTTACTTTTCTCAAAAGCAATTTTTAATTTTTGGAGTCTGAATCTTCATGAAATTATAATCCTGTCTTTCATTTCTATTTAGTATGTTACTAAAGTAAATATGTCACATTTCTATCTATTTATGCTGTCACAGTATAACAATCTTTTCCTTTGGATTACTTTGCTTTCTAATTTATCAAAGAAATTTTACAATTAAAACAAGCAAATCACTGCATTTATATCTATTTCCAAGCTATCTTCTAATATTAATGCATTTTTATACTACTGTAAATTTGTAAATAAAATGAGTGTGAAAATTCACTTAAACCTAAATATTCTATTACAAGGCAAAAAGCTGAGACCCCTATTGTAGAAATCTATATCATCAGATTACCTGTGTTGGTTTAGTACTTATTCCATTTGCAGATCCATGATAGATAAAAACCTTTCCATTATCATCATAGGGCGCTCCAACTGCAATATCTGTTGACAACATAACATTTTAACAAACATTACATTTTTTTTTTAAAAGATTTTTATTGTTTTTTATTTATTTATTTTTATTTTTGACAGAGAGAGAGAGAGAGAGAGAGATACAGAGACAGAGAGAGAACTAAACTGGGGGAGCTCCCAGTTCAGCATATGGTTCCGCACGGGCCGGGGCCGGGATTTGATCCCCGGTCCCCAGCGCTGCAAAGTGAGCACTTAACCCACTGAGCCATCCCGGCTTCCCCATACATTACATTTCTAAAGCATTTCAATACTACATTTTAAAGTAAGATGTCATAAGCACTCAACGATCAAATAATCTATCTATAAATCATAATCATTTCACAGTCTATTATCTACCTGGATAGCCATCTTGATTAATATCACCAATATTTTTTACTGCAATGCCAAACATAGAATCTTTGGTTCCATTAAGACGAATTGGCTTGACATTATTCCATCTGCCTTGCTGGTTAATGTAGACATACACTGCTCCTCCAACTTCTCCATCTCTATCAAAATACTGTGGGGCTCCAATAACTATATCTTGCCACCTAAAAACATAATGAGGGGAAGAACTGTGAACCATTGGCTAAAATAGTGAGCTTGTCCTTAGAGCACAGGTATTAAGGACACAAAGAGATTTGATAGAAAGAGTTTCAAATCTGGAATTTATATCTCATCAATTATATTTTTGTTTTTTTAAAGCCAAGGTAGCTTGTAATAAATGCCCAAAGAAAAATACAGAGGGTAAGAACTTGAAGCCAGTTCCCCAAGTTGGATCTATAGTACTAAGAGGCTCCCAGGAAAGATTCCACGCCCCTCCACCGCCCACCCCAGTCCCAAACTGGCACCACCAGCCATAGACCTATGTATTGAGTATGTCACAGTCCCTTCATTCAATAGGACATTCTGGATGCTCTAACATCCTCTTAAGAAACCACGAAACAGAATCATGTAGGTGTGATTTTTTTAGTTAAATTTTCCCAACTTTTAATTCTCACTCACCCAAGATCCCAAGACATGAGTGATACCTGAAAAACCTATACTTCTACACCCCAAGAAGGATAATGAATGTCTACGCCAAAACAAGTGATGAAGATATGAACAGGATAGTAAAAATTTGGCAGAAAAAAAATTCCCTGAATCAACTAACCTGAAAGGATTGCTCTTCTCAAGGCCTACAGAAGCCAAAGAAGCAACAATCCCTTTATAAGCAAAAGAAGCATCGATTTCTTTGCAAATGTAAAATAATCCAAGATGCTCTTACCCATCATTGTTAAGGTCCACCACTGCCACGTCATAGCCAAATGAAGAAGCCAGACCTTCCCCGTCAAATATGTATTCAGGAAGAAGATATGTTGACTTCATGTCTCTTTTTAGCAAAACCACAGCTCCACTGTGATTGGCTCTTGGAGCACCAGATACAAAAGTGATGTCATCTTTAGAAATAATCCCTTTCCCTGAGTCCAAAGAAAAGCCTAGAAAAACAAGTTATAGTTCACATCAACTCTGTTTTTTAGGAGGTGTCCAACACTGGTAACTCCATCACCACCTTTTCCTGCTTGTCCCACCCTTTTCCTTCTGACCCTCCCCACCAGCAATCATATTTATGACATGGAAGTTACAGAGCTAAGTTGAGAGATGACACAGGTGTAAAGTAGTAAGAGACACCACCCAGAGACACCACCTGATGTAGCATAACTGAGTTCATGCTGGTAGGGTTCTGCTATACTGTAATGATTAATAACTTCCATATTCATCAATCTCCTTGGTAATCAGGCAAGAACAAATGCTAACTAACATCACTGATACACCCCAGACAGCATTTCATTATTTTGGACCAACTTAGTCCTCAGATATAAACATGCAAACAAAACCATGATTAATGAGATACAGTATTTGAGAACCTATATGAACAATAGAGGTGAGCAAGTTGTTTTCTGTGTCAATTACATAATTGTTAGGAGGGCAGAAAACGTTAGAATGCTAAATTATAAAGGATCAGGTAGGATGTCGAAGATTACAAATTTGGAGATTTCGTGGGGAGCAAACAGAACTGCCCACATCCAGATCATTCAAATTAAGAAAATACCTCTATACAAAGGCAAAGCAGATACAGAATAGTATAAGCTCACCCTTTTTATTGGGTTTTATTTATGAAAAGTTTCACCACTACTGCTGCAGTTCTCAAATTGTGCAGTGAGTCGAAAAATAGGATGAGCCACAAGTTTAGAATAGGGCAATATAATCGAATCCAGCTCTGAAAACCAGGGCCTCCGCGGTGGCATGCTTTTTATGTGTGCTTCACTTGAAATGAAACAGAAAATAAAAAGATTTATGCTCTGTATGGATCAAAAAAATTTTTAAATGACCATGACCAAGACAATTTATTTGTCATCTCAGAGGTCACAAACCTAGGTAGCTATTCATCATCACATCAGGGGATGTGCCGGGCTGCTCCCTGGGAGGCTGTGTTTTATAAACAAACTGATCAGGATCTGTATAGGAGACGCTGGTCAAAAACAGCAGGCCTGTACACATGCACGGGATGGAAGAGATTGAAAAAAAAGCAATTATGCGTAGAAGAGGCACGACAGCGACCAGCGGTCTTGCTGGATGATGAGGTCACCAAGGTATCCAGTAGGCCACTCTCTGCCAGCTTGCAAAATCTCAAGGAGATCATTTGAAACCCAAAGCCCATTGATTTTTTGAAATGACAGATGCACAGGCAGCGAGGGCAACTAAAATGCCACAATACAAACTTGACTTGTTTTTTCAGGCATCCACTTTTGAGGAAATTGTAAAGTAGCAAATGTGTTTACTAGCCAAATCTTCCAATAGCAATGGAGTTTATAAAAACCATGGGCATCTACTTAAAGACCAAAGTGCTGGTTTCTTGACTACAGCCATTAAAATTGAGTATGTCTCACCATAAACTAATCCCTACACAACGCATTTTTAAGAGACATTGTCTGTTAAAATATATTCAAATAAAACATTGGCTTATTGACAATATTTAACTCAAAAAGGATTTTACTTTGGAATACCATATTTAAAAATTGAGACTGCAAACTGCTTGGTCGTGTGTTCTCCTTCCTGACCTGCAAAGCCACTAACATAGCATTCACACACCCAGCAAAGAGGGACAATTAGACTTATTTTATAATCTTGTAGGGAAAGTCAAAGACCTGCAAGCAGAGTATGGTACATGACTTGTAGCACATGATAGGTGCTTAACAAGTAATCAGTATAACCTTTCTCTTCCCTCTTCTATGCCTTCACACCAAATTTTTCTTTACACTACTGTTCATACCTATGTATACAATTAGAACAATTTTTAAAGAATATGCCTACTATCACATTATTTAGAATTATTCTTACAGCTATACCTATTTTTTTGTTTTTATTTTCCATTGTTCCAGTAATATCTCTATCATAAATATATTTAAGTAGGTTACTATTTGGGTTTGGGAGACATTTTACATTTTTTTCCAAGAAATGCACAGTGATTATTCTTTATGTCAACTCATACCAAGAATTAAGCTTTTAAAAGCCTTTGTGTAATTACCATAATGCACATGAGTAATTTAGGACACCCATTAGTAATGCAAACAAGCCTTAGGAGTTAAGGAACGGGCACTCAGCCGTACTCTGGGCGTCCTCAAAGCAGCCTCAGCAGTCCCGCTCAGCCTCAGCCATAAAGCCCCTGTGCCAAACCGCCAGGGGCCCTGTGACCTGTGGGCCCCCATCCAGAAGCAGGGCCAACTCCTGGAGAAACACAAGCACAGAGGAAGGACCTGGAGGTCTTGACCTGCCACTTAAGAGGAACTCCATCAATGTAGCTCTTAAGAGTATCCCTAGAAAGAGGCGCTGAAGGGAGAGGGAAGGTAGCTCAGCTTACTGCGGACCTCCATGCATTTCCTCCCCGCTGCATGAACAGCCTATTTCAGGTTACAGAGGCCGACATTAGCTCCGGAAATAGACTTCCATGCAGAGGACATAGGATTTTAGGAGAGAGAGGTTTCTTCCCCACTTTAGGAGGCCCAGATCAGAAGGGAAGGGTCCCAAGCATCTGACAGAACACCAAGGCCTCCATCAAATTCCAGGAAATGCAGCTGCAGGCCCCTGGCTGCACCGGGCCTATTCTAGCCTAGAAGTCCAAAGTCCTGTGAGGGCCATCACACAGAGACATCTGAAAAGGCAGGCACGCCATCTGCTCTCGTTCCTACCTAAGTAACTGTTAGCAGGAACAGGAACTAGACTTTCATCATGGTCAGTCTCGCCACCAACTTCATAAGGCCCATCTTCAAAGATGTTCATGTCAAAAAGAGAGTTATTCTTTTGCTCTACGCGAACAATCCCTAAAGGAATGAAATGGTAAAACAAAACAAAACAAAACAAAAAAAGATGAAGATGAACCAAAATAAAATAGATGGTTCCTAACAAATATTTCTCATGTTATCACAAGTACAGTTAAGAAAAGTTTGGAGGAAGACAGAAAAGCGATGACTTTCGAAGTCATTAAAGTTAAAATATCACATTCATGTAAATTTTTACATCGAAGAAACTTGTTCCAGTATTAAAAAAAAATGTCCCATGCATTTTCATGAGTTATCTTTACAATGCCATGAAACTAGATGAAAAATGGAATGTTTAGTTAAGCAAACCCACAGAAAACAAATTTTTTTTAAATTGTATATACCTGATATATACATTTTCTATAATCCAAAATCCATTTACCTCCTTTATTATAGTATAAAAATAAAATTGATATTTTGATCTATTCTTCACTTTAACCAAGATCTCATTGTTTTAAATTTTTCATTCAAAAGATTTCCTATACTAAGCCTATTATGTGACTTTTTAAAAATGGTAGCCTTTTTATTATTTTAATTTTTATTGTTTTAGAGAGAGAGACAGAGACAGAGAGACAGAGAGAAGAGGCCAGAAGAATTTCCATAATTGCACATCATTGGTTTTTTCCACATAGTTTCATTCCACAGGTGGACACGGGGCTGCACAGGGCAGGAACTGGGCCAGGGTCATGCCCTGGTGAGAACCGAACTGGGGGCACTCCCCAGTTCAGCATACAGGTCTGCATGGGCCGGGGCTGGGATTCGATCCTCAGTCCCCGGGGCTGCAAAGTGAGCGCTTAACCCACTGAGCCATCCGGGCTTCCCCCCAAATGGTAACCTTTTAATTCAAGGTTTATAAAGCAGATAAAAGCATGTTGCCCAAGCATGCATAATTGGTGGCTGTTTTTATTGTTTCGTCTTCCTATGTGTGGCATCTATTCTTGCTAAGATAAAACTGTTTCTAAATTCCATGTGTTATTTTGATGAGGTCAAAATAACGTGACAAAGACTGTTATGTGAAGGCTCCTGTTGGGGATGGGGAGGCCAAAGGGTACTACTCCCAAAGGTTACTACTGATGACAAAGACGAAGGTGTTTTCAAGGATCATTTCTAACAGAAACAAAAACTTGGAAATTATTGAATGGAAAAGAAAAATTTTCCTAAAATTTTTCTGACTAGTAAAAATGTTTTAACATCGGATTTAGTTTAACTAATTTCTCAAAAAAAAAAAGTCTTATTTTCAAATCAGATGCATTTCTCTTCATTATGGATTAGTTAGACTATCTTTTATAACACAGTGGTTTTCTATACCTCCTAACATCGTCATCCGATCAAAAAATGTGGGCCATTCCCCTCCCTCCCTCCCAATGTGTCTTTTTGCCTGTATCACGATAATTAAACAATACCACTAGACATTTCTGCAACTTATCTGAAATTATCATCTCAAAATTCCCTAATTTGTCATCTACCCTTCTAACTGTATTAGCAAAGCATGGCCTTTTAAGATAATAGAGAACGAAAAAAATATCTGCATTAATACACCGTTATTTGCACTCAATCCTGGCTCAGTGTTCAGACCACTGCCTTAAAATTAAAACTTTCAGCTTCATGAAACAGGAAAATATACAGGAGCAAAAAGTACTGGTACTGTTAATTATTATAGTCTTACAGAAAAATGTTAACTACTTGTATTACTGTAAATTGCTGATAGGGGGCAAAATATCTCCTAAAACATACATTACATTTCTACCATTATTTGTTTTTAAAAATCGTAATTTAGAGATTTTAATATCCTAGCCTATTTCTATAATATACAAGCACCTTATAACAGATTTTGTTTTAATCTAAGATGTTCTAAATCATGGTGCATAATAGAAATTAGGTAGTCATTCTAATCTCTGCATCTATAAAGACATACGTCATACCTTTCCAGTTATAAGTGCCCGGGGCTCCAAACACAATGTAATGAAAGTCTTTAGTAAAAGTAGCTGCTACACCTTGCTGGCAAGAACCAAATTTTTCATGGCCTCTCAATCGGCCATCACAAAAACTCCAGTCTCCTCCATCCATGTCATCTTCAATCTTGAGATTCTGACTCAAGACATAACACCTTCCAAAGATGTCTCGGGATTCCTGCTTTGTGTTAACATGTTGTCTTTTTTCATATCGATGAGCACATGTCTGCAAAAACAGAATGGAATAACGCAGCCCATTCACTTCTACAAAACTTACATGCTTTTTTATTATTATTATTATTACAAATTGATAAAACTGTCAATAATAAAGAGGATGTTAAATGTGGCCCATCCTGAGATTGATCTGAAACAGCAATGTTCCCCAAACTGGCACTATGGAGACTGTTCTCTACCACATGGAAACCAGGAATTCTGTCACATTCTCACACAAAGAATAATGTTCCAGTCTAAGCACTGAATGCCAGTCTATAATCCACAGGCCATTTATTAGTAAATTTACCTGTCACATAAACAATAGAAATAACCTGATTTCATTTTCTTAATTTAACTGGCTTTTAGTGGCTGTATAAATCTTCACATCAGTATCTCTGTGAAAATAATATATCAGAGGAGAGCAATCATGGACATATTTTCATAAGGATCAGGCAAACAGGTAAAACAAAGATATTTTACCCACATTATTGCCTTATAATCCGAAATTTTCATTTCTACTCTAAACTCTGAGATTAATTTTATTCTGTATGGCAGAGAGAATTACACTGCTGAGAAAGATAAAATAATCTCTATAGTTTCCGTTTTCACAGCTACATTCCAGGTAACACAGGCTGAAAATACTTTATAATTCAAGTCAATTTCCCACAACGCAGCCCTTAAATATAAAAATGTGACGTTCAGTAAAATTCTCATTTTGAAAGAGATTTTTCTCAAAATTCTATATGCATTTGTTCCAGCAACCAGATTTTGAAAGAGACCCAGAAAAATCAGCATAATCCAGCCTGGGGGTGGGGGTGGGGGTCACTTACAAGGCCATCTACCATCACCCACCTAACAAACCCTGCTTGTCTTCGCTACCACATCTGTTTGAAGAAGCTCGGAATAAATAATGAGAGTTGAAAATGGTCTGATCTGACTTGCCATGACCATCCCCTTATTTTTTATACCTCATCTATAAAAGCTAGTACATGGTTCCTGGGACCACATCTAATTTTGTTTTGCTTTTTATTATTAAGACTACGTAGAGTCAAGTTTGTCTGTTTGTTTTTAAAATAAGTTCTTTGAATCTGAAGTAAAGCAGGTCATTTGGCTGTTTCAAAGTATATCAGGAATTAGGAAAAATAACGTTTGGACTTCTTCTTGACATCAGTTCCTGCTTGAAAGCAGTAGGTTTGCTGGAATGTACAGTCCGTGGGCAGGGGCTCTGCTTGTTGTGCTTACTGCTGGAATCCCAGGGATGGTTCACAACAAGACACTGTGGAATGAACACGCTTCTCTTTACTCACCACAACTTTGCCCCCAGGACCTTGGCTCTGGACGGTGACCCCCATCCACTGGTCTTCCTTGCTTTCCGAAGAAGGGTCAGCTGTGGAAAGCAGCACAGATTACAGACACACAGTTAGGACTTCAAAGTGAAAGAAACAGGCCGCGAACCACTCGATGAACAAGAACACAAGAAACCGTTCCTAAATTGCCTTGACTGCAAGTCTAGCAATTTAGTAAATTCAGTGACTCAATCCAGAAAAACAGTTTCTCATCTTAAGAAAACAAATCAGTGGTTATTGGTAAGGATTTTTCGTAAAATTCTTTATGTAAAATACACAGTTCTACCTGGTGGCCCCCTCACCCTCTCTGATACCCAGAGTCCTCAGTACAGAGAGGTATTTGGAAAATTGTAAGACTCAGGGGTAGCTCTCTACCATATATGTTCCCTTAAAGCAACAATGTAAAAATCCAGTTTCCAAACTCCAACTACCATCCCAACTATCAAAAAGCGGGCACTAGGGAAAGCCGGGATGGCTCAGCGGGTTGAGCGCTCGCTTTGAGGCCACGAGGACCGAGGATCGAATCCCGGCTCCGGCCCAGGCAG
>PVKE010025696.1:0-10897 GCA_004027555.1 Craseonycteris thonglongyai | reverse complement strand
GTGTTCTGCCTTGCTGTACTCGGCAGATCCTGCTTTTCACAAACCGAAGGTTCCTGGTAGCCCTGCACTGAGCAAGTGTTGATGCCGTATTCCTAACAGGCTCAAATGATGGTTAGCATTTTTCGGCAGTAATTTTTTCAATTAAGGTATGTACATTGTTTTATTTTTTAGACATAATGCTATTGCATATTTAACAGGCTAACTACAATACAGAGTCAGCCAAGCTTGTCCAGCCCGTGGCCTGCCTTGAATGATGCCCAACACAAATCTGTAAATTTGCTTAAAACATTGAGATTTTTTGTTGTTTTTTTTAGCTCACTAGCTATCATTAGTGTTAGTGTATTTTGTGTGTGGCCCAAGACAGCTCTTCTTCTTCCAATGTGGCCCAGGGAGGCCAAAAGGTTGGACACCCCTGGTATAAACATAACTTTTATATGCACTGGGAAACCAAAACATTTGTGTGACTTGCTTTATTGTGATATACACTTTATTGCAGTGGTCTTGAAACAAGCCTGCAGTGTCTCAGGGGTAGCTTGTACCCCCAAATTTGTTGTGTGGCAGCACGAACTATTCTTTTCTTTAGTGAGGGTGGGAAAACAAAGCCTCAGATTCTCTTTATAGCTTTCGATCACTGGCAAAAAGGAAAGGAATATATTTATTTTTCCCCTCCCCACGAAAAGACAAACCACATATACACCATGTGCTCTTTTTTATCACTGTGAACCTACTGTATGGCTCTATACCCCAGTATTTGCCTTCCTCAGTGAGAGGCAAGGCAGGCACGGTTTTCAATCTTAAATTAAACAACTTTAAGTAGACAGAGGCACAATGCCAAAATGTTAAATAAAGAGTGATTCTGGTTAAATTACTAGTGGGTTTGGGGGTTTTTCTTTATAGGTCAATGTCGTTTTAAGTTCCCACAACTAACATGTATTACTTTCTAATCAGTGAAAAAGTTATTTGTAAAAGATGAAAAAGAGAAGAACATAAACATGAATCTGCATACCTACTTAGGCCAACTATGCCAAATTAGTTTGGTGGGAGTGTCTTAGTACAGGAATTGCCTACCCTACTCAACATACAGTCGTCCCAAAACAAGCTTCCACCTGAGACAGCAGGGCAAACGTGATCCATATTGGTCAGCTCTCATTTCAGGGAGATCCAATATTTAACATCACCTTTCTCCCAAATATTTTAACAGCAAGTGAGAACTTTTGGCTGCTATGTACAAGACATGCACATTGCATTTTCTTTGCTGCTCTGAGTTTTTTAACAGCATCCTGCAGAACCTCAGCACATCACTAGGTGGCAGCATCAATACACCACATGGATTTAGAAACCAGGGTTAGGAAGGGCAGCAACAGGGTGCATCCCAAAGTGATTTAGAAATTAAATGTTTCCAGGGCAAACAAGAAACTGTCCAGGCGGATGCAATTAAAAGAGGCCCTCTCTCCAAAAATAAATGCTTGTACCCCCTTTTCCTTCCTCATGGGGAAGGCATGTTGGGTGCAGGCTTGCTGGCCAAGTGAGTACTGTGTACAAAAGAACACACGCACCATCGTTATCAAATTCAATCCGAGTGCAAGGGTCCCGGGAAGTGATGTCGCAGCTATACAAGCCTCCTGTTCTGTTGGCTCTCTGCAGTGGGAGGGCCACTGCCCGAGGGGCCCCCACCAGCAATCTGTGGACAAAACAGAATTTGGAGATGTGTTTAATATGCATGTAACCTTTCGGTTCAGTCAGAACCAAGAGATACTGGGATTATTCTTTGTCAATGAGTCTACTAATTCTCTTCCTGCTTGGGTGGTAAGAGGGAGCAAAGATGGAGTCCTGTGACTGGCTCATGCAATTCACACACACACACACCTACACACCTACCCACCCACCCACCCACCAAGCAAGTCAAGTACAAGGAGAAGGGTTGTTGAAACCAGGTGAAAAACATGCTCGTCTCTCATAATATCAGCAGCGCGCTCCCTAGTATGATTCTGGTATTTTAAAAGACACATGACCTCTATAAACACCTAAGCCAAGGTCATCATATGGAACTCAATAGACAAAACCAACAGCCCCACACTGGAGGAGAAAAATGGCCACGCTAAACTTAACCGACGAGAACATGTCCATTTCTAACACTGGTATTTTCTCAAGGTAATTTTGAACCCACTCACTGCCTTGCTGTTGGGTTCCTTTTGCCAAATGCTCTTAACTCACCCTCAGTTTTAGAGGTCCTTGGGGTCTGGCTGACTGATGGAACAAACAGGAAAAGAAATAAAGAGAAAAAACTACACACCCGACTGGACAGAGAGAAATGAGGCTGGAGTTGGGGGAAAGGGCCAAGAACATGAATTATGAACAAACAGCGAACTCCCCCAAACAGAAAGCAAGCCACTCCTGGCCTTCAAGAAATCCACACAGCTCAGGGCAGAAGCGAAACAAAACAAAACAAAACCCACAAACCAGTCCCTACCACATCTGTCTCTGCTGGGATCCCAATAAAGAATTTCATGTATTTTTTAAACCAATGCAACGCAGTGGGTGCAACAGGAGGAAACTGTACTTGGAAAACAGAGAGGGGAGCCAGACCCTGCCTGGGGAGGGCCTGTGAAGCCAGGTCTTACAGACTGAGGTTTGGCTCGTGTCCCCAGTCATGGTCTCTCCCAGAACCCTGGATAGCGGCTCAGTCAGCCTCCACCTCCAATCTCTTCCCCCATCTTCACCCCGCTCCTATCGAAACAGTACACACAAGGTACAGAACGGGAACTGAGGCTGAGGAGGCCCGAGGCGGGGTCTTTGGGGCCTGGAACTTCGTGGCAGAGGCAAGGCCAAGAGCCACAGCCGTGTCCGTTGGGCCGCCCCACTAATTCCCCTGCTCCCAGGAGCTCCAACACCCAGCTGAGCGGGGAACTGGCCTAAACTGTGAGTAAGCAAGTTCAGTGACCGGGCAGATGTGGGGATGGAACCCCACCCCAGGTCCTGCCAAGGGTAACAAGCAAGGTGCTGGGGTCAGCAGCACAGGTTGTGAGCACTGGGAGGGTTCCAGCACTCTACCTTCACAGGCAGAAGAACAGAGACCTTTGCGAGGAGGGTGATTGCTCTGCCCTGAGATCTCACAATGGGTTGGCAGCCAGGCCATTCTTTTAAAATGCTTCCCAGAAAATAACACCTGGGATTTTAAGGCATGTACAACCTAGCTGGAAGGGCAAAACTGACACAGATAAAACACTGAAACAAAAAGTGCTCCGTCTAGAAGACTAAATTGGGAAAGGTAGAGAGAAGGCAGAGTCAAAGCATGACTGCAGCTGGGTGCGGTGAAGCTCAGGGGAGAGATTTCTTGTAAAGGTAACCAACTCCAACGGGAAGGCTAGGAGCAGCCCAAGTTCCAAGGTTGTTACTGTGCGTCTTCTCTGACCACTTCCTTTCCTCATCCACACCCAAGGAGGCTGGCAAGCTCCCTAAGCCAGGTCTGGGCTTGTTATTTCCTGTTTGCCGTACCTGCTCTCTCCTTCACTTATTCATTCCACATTCAAGAGCCTCCCAGGATGAGTAAGGCCTCCCCCGAGCCCTTCCCTGCCACACTGTCCCCCGGGGAGCCAGATCCAAGAGCTGATCAGTAAACCACAGAGAGGCAGAGGGAAGGTGAGAGCAAACCTGAGTGCTGTCCCGGTCCAGAGGAGGGCGCCAAAACCCGCCTGCGAGGACGGGTGTCAGGCAGAGGTGACAGTGGAGTGGAGGGAGGGGAGCAGGGGAGGGGCACAGCAGGTGCAAAGGCTGAGCGGGAAGGAGCCGGAGGAAGAGGAGTGGGATTCAGGGACACCAGACAGGCTTCGGGGTGGTCAGCCTGGTCGGTGGAGCTCTGCATATGGGGCAAAAGTCAGAGATGCCCACGGGCCGGGGGCTCACGCTTCCGTGGCCTGTTGTACTGGGAGGGGACAGGTGCTTCCCATGATCGGTTATCTTGTTGAAGAACGTGGGGAGATTGTTCCATTTACAGAGTGGGCATTTCCTCCAGCCCCCTTTCTCCTGGCTGCGGGGTAGGGTGTCTCCCTCCTTGGTTCTTCCATCTTCCACTCGGTTCCCAGTGTCTCTGGGGGGCCTTCAGCATGAATGACAGAGGGCACTTCACTATGCTGGCTGCTTATAGGGGCTGTGGCCACAGAATTTCATGTGTGCTAAAAATGCCAAACTCCTGTAGTTCAAGCAATGTACCCGTTTTCCTTTCATCTGGCGACTGCAGATGAAAGCGGACCACACAAAAGGATGGACACAGGAGGTAGGCAGGTGGGGAAGAGTCAACACACAGGGAAAGAAATTTTGACAAAAGAGATGTACTTCTGCAGACAGTCATGCCAGCTGTCACATGGCCTCCCCCAGACTCTGCCTGTGCATGCTCCCAGCATCCTCCTTCCTCCTAGGTCCCTGGACAGTTGGCACAGTGAGCCCACCTTGGCACCTGTCCCACCTGGGATGGAGGGAGGCTGGAGTGTTCTGTGGCCTCAGGCCCCCATCAGCCAGAAGAGAAAGAGCAGCCACTGTTGGGAGGGGCCTCCCAGGACCACCCATATAGGAAAACAGCGATTGCAGGGGGTGGAATTCAGTCGGATAAAATCAGTCACAGGAAAGGGAAGGAGTGCCCTGAAGGGAGAACACAGTCACTCCAACCAGACTCAGCAAGTGGCAGGTGTCTTAATCCTCACGGTAAAGCTGCCCTTTCCAGTTCAGGAAATAAGCAAACTCTGTATTCTGCTTCTTAGAACCAGCCTGAAACACAGCAGGCACACAGCCCATGAGCTGTCTGGCAGGGACAACTTATGCAAAAGCAGAGGCATGTCCCGTCAATGACACGGTCCCTGGTGCAGGCCATCCACTTCCTCATCGAAGTGCGTTAGGACCTGGGCACTGGCCTGAGCCATTCAGCACACAGCCAGGTCCTGAGCCAGCACAGGGTGCAGCTCCGGGAGGTCGGCACTCAGGGCAATCCCTCAGGCCACTCCCAAGCCCGCAGTTTCTGCTCAAATCCCAGCTTTCTTCCCTTTGCCCCCAACACCCTTCAATGGTAGGTTCAGTGTAAGCAGCAGGCACTTTCCAGGCACCACCAGGATCCCCCACAGCAACTCGTCAGACCCGGGCAGTGGCTGTCAAGCTATGTGGTTCATTTGCTCTGAGGCAGCAGCAACAGCAGCTGCTCCTATTACTGACCCGCCCGGTATGTATGGAGGAATTCAGAACTGCAGTAATGACTCACATTCAGAGAGACAGGAACGCAAGGATGTAAGTTATGGTCTCCAAAGGGAAGTGGTGGAAATGAACAGAACAGGGTCTCAGAGGCCTACTCTTGTATTAGGTCAAAAGAGAATCTGCCTCAAGGAGGGTTTGGGGTTTGAATGAAGATTGTTGTAGACACCAAAACCAACAGGGAAAATTACTTCCCAAACTCCTTTTCACCAGGCCAATGGACAATCACCTCCACTGTTTCAAAGCTGTGCAGACAGAAAGGCTGTCTGGAGATGCCAACATTGGAAACCCATATGTAGACTGCAGATGAGAAATAAAATTCAAGATAGTAAAATACACTGTAAAAGGCTAACTACGCAAGTGAGACAGTAACTGAGGATATGATATAAATTCAGGTCTTTGGAGTCTAGATCAGAATTCTTGCCACAAAGACTCAGAACCCACCAATTAACCACAGCTATTTCAAACTTCAAGCACACCACACTCTTGTTTCATATAGTCTAAGTTCTCCCCCAACGACAGCCAGGATGCTTTTGCATAACTACTTCAATCAAAAGTCCTAAACACTGGGGCACTTTTCAAACTCTGAGGACAATAGTAGCTTTCCCTCATTGTTTTTGGCAATAATTCACTTCCTCACGGATTAAATGTTCTGCCTCTGGCTCTGCAACTGTGTCTCAGGAAATATGAAATATTGCTTCATTAGAACAAGAACACTGTTATTGCTTAATTTTAAAACATGGCCTTCTTAGTTTGTCTAAATTAGGTCTTAAAAAATTAGATGGCCTTGTCATTTCAACTGTGTCACCTCTATCTTTATTAACCCATCTTTAAACTCAATTTTTAATTTTTGTTAAAGTAATAAATACAATTGGCAAGAAGTCAAAAAGAAAGGACTGATGGTGGGAAGCTAGCAATTTCTCAGGGTAAAATTCTTTTTAATTTCTGGATTTACTTCTCTAGAACTCTAGATAGATATGTGTTTATTTCTTGATTTGTCAGCTTTAGATAATAACAACTTCACAATATGAAAAGGAAAGAACTTAAATTACTTGCTACTTTCCCTCCTTTGTTTAATACATTACTTTAGTTCTAGTAAATGCATTGTAACCTCTATTTTCCCTCTATCAACTTTTGATATAATCTCTCCATTCCCCAGTTGATAAGATGACGCTACCAGCTCTTTCTCCCAAACTTTCCTCTTGGTTTCCTCCATTCGCTATTCGTTTACACTATTATCAGAGCCATTACCCATTACATTTTATCTTGCAACCACAATTCAGTTGTCAGTTCTCTTATGTAACCAGGTCAATGTCACTCAGTGCTGAACCAAACTGCACTGAAATTACCCTCTCTGGGACCAGTATCAGAAACTCTCAGCCTCAAAGGAAACCTTTCCTAGCATCAAGGTCAACCAGACGTTTTGTACCCCCTATCAACCGCTGGGTGTACTTCACATGTGGACTAGGACTTTTGCTTTTTTGGCATTTCTCATTGCCTCCCTCCTGCTCCTGCCCCTTACGTTGTTTGCCCTTATTCTAGCCTCTGTCTTTTCTAAGCTCCCCCATCATACCTCGTATAGAATCAGGACCTATTCTTTGTTCAGGTTTCTTCCTCAGAGCCCTGGACCTCCTGCAACTGTGCAGATAATTCCCCCAGGCCTGCTATGCTGAGTCATGCTACAATGTCCCTTCCTGCTTTCCTGGGTTGATCTGCTTTGACCTGGAATCCCACATTTTCTCTTACTTATTTTCTTAAATAATTAAGGAACAGTATATGCTAGGGAAACTGAGTCCCTGCAACACAAAAATGTCATTATTCCCTTCTCCCTCTTGCTTGAGAGTTTGAATATAGGATGCTAGGTTGAAAACATGTTCTTCAAAACTCTGATGTTACTGCTCTAGTTTATTCCAGTATCCAGCGTTGCCAACGAAAATCCTGACAGAAGTCTAATTTTCATTTCTTTGAGGGAGACTGAGACTCTCCACTGTGCCCTAGGTGTTCGGAACTACACGACGGAGCATCTGTGTGTGAGCCTGTATTCACTCACTGTGCACTTAGAATCTATAGACTCAGAACATTAATTTCCAAGAAACTCTTACTCATATGCATTGATCACTTCACTCATTCCATTTTCTGTTAGAACACTTGGATTAATCTGTCTTCTCTCTCATTTTCCTTCCCTCTCTGTGGTTCTGAGATTTCGCAGCATATTTTCTGGCATTTCTATTTTAAATTTAAATTCAGCAAAATTCTACATTTCAGCTCTTATAATCAATCTCCAAGGGCTTTTTGCTCTGATGGTGCCTTTTACATAACACACAGCCTACTCTTAGTTTGTGGATTTAAATTGTTCTCAATATTCTGAGGGTTTCCCCTAGCATTTTTTTCCTCCTCAATTCTCTTTCTGTTCCTGGGTCATCTGTTTCTTCTAGTTTTTCTGTTGGTTAACTTCAGCCATCCCGCTTTGTGCTGCTAGCTTGTATCCCATGCCTGACAAGCCTTGGTTCTCTTGTTTGGCTGTTGTCTAAAATGGTTCATTTTTGACTTGGTCTCACCCTGAGCAAGAATTCTGAAAGGGAGTGTTGGGTGGGGCCGGCTGACAGCAGTTTTCACTTTAGGCTCAGTGGGTAGGGAGCTGCTGTCAGACTGCAAACCACTCTTCAAATGCCAGCAGAGGAAGGCTTAATTCTTTGGGTGCCAGCCTCCACACTAAAAGCCCTAGCTTTCTCTAGCTGTTGTTTGTTTGTTTGTTTTGAGATTTATTGCTTGAGAGAAGGGGTGTGTGTGTGTGTGTGTGTGTGTGAGAGAGAGAGAGAGAGAAAGAGAGAGAGAGAGAGAGAGGAGAGAGAAAAGGGGGGGAAATCCAGAGCACTCTCCCTAGTTGTACATCATTATAGCTGTGACACAGTTTCATGCTACACAGGTAGATGTGGGGCCATGCGGGGTGGGAACCTAACTGGGGGCCTCCTTCATGGGAGGGGAGAAGCTTCGCCATCCTGGCGGTTACCAGTTGTGCTGCAGCTCAACATACAGGTTTGCAGGAGCCAGGGTCAGGATTTGATCCCTGGACCTCATGGTTGCAAGGCAAGTGCTCAACTTGCTGAACTATCTTAGCATCCGTTTTTCTTTTTTAAATAATGTCATTGCTGCCTTGTCTACTTCTACAAGAATCCATCTTTTTAATCTGTGAGTTGGAATTGATTTAAGCTTTATAAAATATGCACATGTCAAGCAAGATTCCCATCACTTTCCACACCAAAATAGTATTATGGGTTTTTGTTTTGCTTTTGGCCGAAGCACTAAATGCCAGCAGCCTAGAGTGCAGAGATAGCAGATGATGGTGTCACGTGACATCCGTGACCCTGTAATAGACCTTCACTTCCAGATCCAGGCCTCACTCCCAGGCCTGCCTTACCAAGGATCCACACGGTGGTCACAGGGCAGAACCTTGCACTCACTCTCCAGCCTGCCTTCCCCAGTCCCCGCATGATTGTGGCTGCTTCCTTTATTAAGGTCATATGCCAGATACCTGTTGCTTTGTGCCTTTTAGTAATTTCTCAGCCATTATGGAGCTCTGAGGAGCCTGGAAGGAGGCACATCTAGAAGGTCATCCGGAACCACAAGTCAAAATCCAATCATATCTTGAAGGAATCAGATTTTCATCATAGCCTAGCTCCCCTGCAGTTTGAAGATGAATGTCTTTCTCCCAACTGTTACCACATCTCTTTATCATTGAAGACTCGCAATTACTATGTCAAGTTTTGAAGAATTATTACTAAATGGAGGCAAAGAAATTGAAATCACTTCTTTAAAAATCAATTTATTTTATTTTAAATGTTTTAAGACCAAATTTAACCTCTATCAGTATCCACAATTAAAACTGATTGAGGTCCTTTTAGGCTAATGTGTTTATAACAAATAGAACTTTGTTGTTTAAAATAAAGTAACCAATAGGGCAACTCTCATAAAAGAACGATTTTATAAGGGCTCAGACATAAGGTGGAATCATTTGGGGTAAAAACAAATCTTATCTTATATTCCAGGATATACAGAAAACAACTCTTCAGTACCCCCAAGTCAGAGAACTCTGTTCTGTGGACAAGCATCTTAGGAAAGGCTCCTGGGCCTTCTCTCCTTCTGGAAGGTCTAGACCATGGCAACCGCGGCCCGATTTGTGTGCGCCCGCCATTATTTGACGGCATCAGAAGTTTTTCATAAACACTAAGTAAAACTATCATTTATTTTTATACATTTGTTAGAATTTTAAAATATGGCTTGAGTATCTACACAGGTTTATTATATTCGTTGGTATGTTTGCGATATCGTATGTATAAGTTTTCCCCTAGCTGTCGCCTTTGTACATGTGGCGTCTTGTGTAGCCGCTGCGCTCTTTAAACTCTCCTCCCCCCAACCGGGAGACGCCAAGTTGCCATTTTGATTGCGGTTGCTGGACTGATCGGGTCGTGACGGTTAGCTAGGATCACAGTGATTTGATAGATTCGATTTTAAATGAACTAAAAGCGAGGTAGGTCATCTATTATTATGGTGGCAATTTGATATGATATTGTAGTTCTATAACTATTTTTATTTTTATTTTTTAGTCCTAAAATGAGTGGACCAAATAAGAGAAAACGAACCTATCATTTTAACACAGACTGGGAGGAATCATATTGTTTTATTAATTTAAAAGGTAAAGGCGTTTGCCTGTTGTGTGGCAGTAGTATTACAGTGCCGAAAAAACATAATGTTGAATGTCACTTTCAGACAAGTCATACCACTTTTGATACGAATTATCCACTTAAATATGAAGAAAGAAAAAAATAAATCAACTAAAATGAAGTTGAACTACTCAACAGACTGTTTTCACTAGACATGTGGAAAAGTCTAAAAAGGCAACCATTGCTTCTTTCAAAATTTCTCACATGCTCGCAAAGAAGAAAAAACCTTTCTAGGATGGTGAATTGTTAAAAGAAGCATTTCTGACTGCTGCCGATTGTTTGTTTGAGGAATATTCTAACAAGCGTGAGATTATGTCGGCGATACAAGACCTACAGTTGTCAAATAACACAGTCATAAGAAGAATACACGCAATTTCAAAAGACTTGCAAACTCAGTTAAAGACTGACTTGGAAATATGTGACTGTTTCTCTCTGCAATTTGACGAGTCAACAGATATATCAGACACCGCACAGTTGGCAGTTATGGTGAGAATGGTATTTAGTAACTTCACAGTAAAAGAGGAACTGAGCTGTTGCAAATATTACCAATGAAAGGACAGACGAGAGGTGAGGATATTTATAAAACTTTCAGAACATACGCCAGGTCAATAAACATGCCTTTGCATAAGTTGTCTGTGATAACTACCGATGGGGCACCAGCAATGGTTGGTAAAAACAAAGGATTTATTGCCCTCTGCAGGAAAGATGAATCATTTTCAAACTTTATGTCCTACCACTGTAGTATCCATCAGGAAGCTTTGTGTTGTAAAATACTGCCCTTTGAACATGTTATGAAAATAGTCACAAAGAGAATCAACTCTATTCGAGCAGCTCCATTGCAACACCGACTTTTCAAGGCCCTGTTAGAAGATACTGAAGATAAAGAACACGATCTCATCCTGCATACTGAAGTACGTTGGCTCAGTAAAGGTAAAGTTCTT
>PVKE010025695.1:0-22848 GCA_004027555.1 Craseonycteris thonglongyai | reverse complement strand
TATATTTATAGAGAGTAATTATTTTATCTTCAGTACATATTTATTTTTATTTTACTTTTGACAGATAGAGAGAGAGACAGAGACAGAGACAGCTAGAGAACCGAACTGTGGGAACTCCCCAGTTCAGCATGTGGGTCCGCCTGGGCCGGAGCCGGGATTCGATCCTCGGTCCTCGGGGCCTCAAAGCGAGCGCTCAACCTGCTGAGCCGTCCCGGCTTTCCCAATATAGTGCTATTTTTAATATATATATTTAGGAATTATCAGATGACTTCTCACTATAAAGGATAATGATATAGCTCTTTCACTGTCGCATTCTTCCAGTATATTTTATTTTTATTTATTTATTTATTTATTATTTTTTTTGACAGAGAGAAAGAGAGAGAGAGAGAGAGAGAGAGAGAGAGATACAGAGACAGAGAGAGAACTGAACTGGGCGAGCTCCCAGTTCAGCATATGGTTCTGCATGGACCGGGGCCGGGATTCAATCCCTGGTCCCCAGTGCTGCAAAGTGAGTGCTTAAGCCACTGAGCCATCCCGGCTTCCCCACATTCTTCCAGTATAGTGTGCAATGATTTGGAAGGCGTTAGTTCATTGTGCTCTAGTTCCCGGTGCTTTGCTGAAAAGTATTTTTTTAAGATTTATTTTATTGTTTGAGAGAAGTTGAAAGAGAGAGAGGGAGAGGGGGAGAGAGAGAGAGAGAGAGAGAGAGAGAGAGAGAGAGAGAGAGAGAGAGAGAAGCAAGGAGGGTCCAGAGCAGTCTCCATAGTTGTACATCATTAGTTGTGACATGGTTCCATTCCACATAGGTGGATGTGGGGTCACAAGGGGTGGAAACTGAACTGAGGCCTCCTACATGGGAGGTGAGAACCTTCACCGCTGAGCCATCCCGGTGTTTACCAGTTGTGCTGCAGTTCAGCCAATGGGTTTGCATGGGCCTGGGCCAGGATTTGACCCCCAGACCTCACAGTTGCAAGGCAATCTCTCAACCTGCTGAGCTATCCCAGCATCCCCTTTGCTGAAAAATTTGAAGACATTTTGACTTCTGATAGTTTGAATGTGACCCTTTTTTTTTTCTTGCTGACAGTTACAATCTCAGCATATTGAAGATATTATTCAACTCCCTTCTGAATTTCATGGATGCCATTGAGAAGTGAGCTCTCAGTCTAAAAGTCATGGTTTTAAAGGTAATCAGCTTTTTAAGTCTGACTTCTTTTAAGATCTCTTGTGTCTAGGTGTAGGTCAATTTATGTTCTTCCTATCTGGGATTATTGTGCTTCTTTAATTTGTGGATTTGTGTCTTTCATCAGTTCTGGGAAGTTCGTAGTAACTATCTCTTAAAATCTTGCCACTGCCTCATTCTGTCTTCTCCCTGTGAGATGGCAATTAGATATTTTTTAGATTTTCTTACTCTATCTTCCAGGCCTTCTATTTTTCATTTTTTCCCCCAACTTTCCTATTTCTTTGTGCCTCTACATTGTATTCTAGATTCTTTCTTTAGCTCTCTTTTTTTACAATTTACTAATTCTTTCCCCCGCCATTTCTAACCTGTTAGTAAATTCACCTACTGAACACTTTAAAACTTCAAAAAATTGTGAAATCTGGCATAGGTACATAAAGGTACAGAAAACATTCACATATAGTTTAGGAAATAATGATATGGTAAATACACATTTAACTGTTGCTCAGGTTAAGCATCCTGGCCTCCATGTATCTCTTCCAATTCCTATTCCTTTCTTCCCCACTAGTGGAAATCATTATCCTGATGTTTATCCTACCAATGCATATACTTTTCTTAAATTACTTTTTTATTTTTTTTTTTTAGGGTTAGGATTACTGTTAGGGTTAGGATTAGGGTTAGGGCTAGGGCTATAGATGGGGCTAGGTCTAGGTTAAGTCTATGGTTAGGGCTAAGGCTGGGTTAGGGGTAGGTTTAGGGTTCCATATACTTTTCTTTATAGCTTTACTGCTTATGTATGCATCCCTAAACAATATCATTTTGTTTGGTCTGATTTTGAACTTTATATGAATGGAACCCTCTATAGTATGGATTCCACTGTGTTTAGCTTCTTTTGTTCAACATTATGCTTGTTCATTTATGTTTCCAGGCTATAGTTTATTTTCATTGCTGTATAGTACTATACTGCTGACTATACTCGTATTACAGTTTGCTTTCACGTTCCACTATATCAATAAGCAGGTGGATTGTTTCTAGCAGTTGGCTATTGGGAACATTAGTGTACCTATCTCCCAAGGACATACCTAGAAATGCAATTGCTGGGTCATTTGCTATGCATGCCTTCAGCTTTGCAATATTACCAAATGCTTTCTGAAAGTACTTATACCGATTACTCTCCCACCAGGAGTATTTGAGAGTTACTGTTGCTCCATATCTTGGTGGACATTTATTATTGTTAGTCTAAGTTCTGGCAATCTGCTAGGGGCATAATGGTATCACATTATCCTTTTTTTAAAATTGGGGTATAATTTGCATGTAATACACAGAACCAAGCTATCTATTACAATATAATCAGTCCTGACTTGTCACTGGGAGAACATTTTCAGATCAAAGTGGTCATGAAGGCACTTAATGGTTAGAAAGTAGAAACAGAGTAGAGACTCTGCCTGTTCTGACCCCACTGACATTTCCTAGCTCATCACTAACCACTCTGCCCTGATCTACTGTGTTCCAGTCATGTTGTTGCTGTAGCCATCTTTATTTTTGACATGAGAAAACTGACCCTCTGAGCATTTTATTAACTTGCCCAAGGTCCCAGAGTAGTAGTAGAATCAGGATTTGGACTAGGCTCTGTCTTGAAGGCACTCTTTCTGTTATCCTTCACCATGTGAGAGACTTATTTGCTTGTGTCACAATAGAATCTTCTACCCTGGACTATCAGCTCTGTGAGAGCAAGTAATGTGTTCTGTACCATGTGGCAGGCACTCAGGAAGTATGTACTGAAGGCATGATAAGATGAAAGAATGAACTTGTTAGGATGCAGAGTTCTCTGCTTACTTCTATCTTCCTGACAGTAGCAAAACAGCAAGGCATATGGCTTAATGAGAATGAGTTTATTTCATACTTTATAAGAACAGTTCTTTTTAAAAATATTTATTATTTTTATTATTTTTGACAGAGAGAGACAGAGACAGAGAGAGACAGAGAGAAGGGAGAGAGCCCAGAGCAGTCTCCATAGTTATACATCATCAGTTTTCAACATGGTTTTGTTCCACACAGGTGGGCAGGGGCCATTCAGGGTGGGAATTAGGCTGGGGCCTCCCGCATGGGAGGTAGGCCTCCTCAACCCAGGGGCCAAACCAGGGGGTGAGAACCAAACTGGGGGCCTCCCACATGGAAAGCATACCCCAGTTCAGTATATGGGTCCACACGGGTCTGGGCAAGGGCTGGGGCCGGCATTTGATCCTCGGTCCCTGGGGCTGCAAAGTGAGCGCTTAACCCACTGAGCCATCCCAGCTTCTCAGAACAGTTCTTCATAAAATGAGATACACAGTTGGTAATGCTTAAAGGAGAAGGAGCCCAAGAACAGAAGGGACAGGTGTGGAGGGAGGATTCTAGCCATCTGGGGGTTGTAGTGAGGTATACCCATAGAACAAGGAGTCAGGTTGCTAAAAAGGAAGAGCAAGGGGCCTAGAAGATAAAACCAACTTCTTGGATCTGTGTTACACACATCTTAAATGCATAAGTCTTGCATATGTATGTATCTGTGCATACATGTAAGTTAAGGGTGTCCCAAAATTCACGCAAGATTCGCAGTTTTTGTACAAAATTACTTTTTGCGTGAGTTTTGGGATACCCTTTATTTTTATAGAGTGAAGTAATAATGTGTTCAATTCTCCTACTATTTGCAGCTCACACAAGTACCCATTTTGTGATTTGTTTCCCGATGCAGGAGGAATATACTAAGAGCTCAAGTGCAACTCTCCCCTCCAACAATCCCTTGTGTAGGTCCCTGTCATCCAGTGAGGATGTCCCCAGTGGCCACTCCAGCCACTTGGGTGGGGAGCTGGTCCAGAACTTACAGGACAACATCAAGCACCGCATGCTCTACCTGTCAGAGCAGCTGAGAGTGGAGAAGAGCAGTTGGAATGAGAACACCATTAGCTACATCAAGCTGGTGTCCAAAGCCGACCGGCACCAGGCTCCCCACATCCGGAAAGCCTTCGAGAAGGTGAACCAGCGTGCCTCTGCCACCATTGCCCAGATCGAGCAAAGGCTCCACCAGTGTCACCAGCAGCTGCAGGAGCTGGAAGAAGACTGTCAGCCCAAGGAATGCAGCCCAGACAATGGCCAGCAGCCCAGTGAGCAGGCTCCCCTTTCAGAGCCCCCCAAGCCAGGTGGAGAACACTGCCTGTCCATCAGCCTGCCCAGCATCATCAGACACCTCCCCCTGGAGTGTGGTGCACCGGCCTTATAGCCGCGGACGCCCTCAAAGACAAAGCATGTAGTCTGGCAGCAAGAGCGGCTGCTGCAGAAGGTGAAGGAAGAGCTGCAAGAAATTGAGAAGTTACACCTCAGCCTCCGGGTGTCCTATCAGAGCTTAAAGGAGATGTACTTGACAGATCTTCAAGTGTCCGTGGAGTCCCTTCAGGAGGAGAAAGGCAGGTGAGGTGGAACCCTTTCTGCCACCATGGCTCTGGGGAAAGCCTCCAGGACCTTCTGTAGGAGGGTGAAGGGGAGCCAGGGAGAGGGGAATGAGCAGCTCAGTGTTGCTTTTGGCCACAGGGCCCTGCAGTGGAGACGGTTCATCCCAGGCCCGTGCTTGCCTCCTAGCCTGGCCCACTGCTGGCAAATGAGGCTCCAGTTCAGGGTCTTGCCAGGTGGTCTGGCAGCTGCTGCTCTGTGTGCTGAGCCCAGCACAACCCCTCGTCAGCTCGGGAGGTGTCCTGCCACCCTGTCTTCTGGAATGGGTATGCAAGGTGGAGTGACCTTGCCAGCCCTGATCCCTTTGCGTGTGCTCATGGATGGGCTGGGGCACAAGGTCCTGTATGGGACGTTTAGTCTAAAAATAACTGCCTCCTGGGGAAGGCTTTCTGTGCAGGGGGTCAACTTTATTTTCGTCTAAGAAAAGACAGGCTCGGGAATGCCGGGATAGCTCAGCAGGTTGAGCACTTGCCCCACATTCATGAGGTCCAGGGATCGAATCCCAGCCCTGGCCCGTGCAAACCTGTGTGCTGAACTGCAGCACAAATGGTAACCACTGGGATGGCAGCGAAGGTTCTTGCCTCCCATGCGGGAGGCCCCCACTTCGGTTCCTGCCCCGTGTGGCCCCACACCCACCTGTGTGGAATGAAACCATCACAACTAATGATGTACAACTATGGAGACTGCTCTGAGCCCTCCCCCTTCTCTCTCTCTCTCTCTCTCTCTCTCTCTCTCTCTCTCTCTCTCTCTCTCTCACCTTCTCTCATCTTCTCTCAAACAATAAAATAAATCTTAAAAAGAGAGAGAGATGGGGAAGCCGGGATGGCTCAGTGGGTTGAGCGCTCGCTTTGCAGCACCGGGGACCGAGGATCAAGTCCTGGCCCCGGCCCATGCGGATCCATATGCTGAACTGGGAGCTCCCCCAGTTCAGTTCTCTCTCTGTCTCTGTCTCTCTCTCTCTCTCTCTCTGTCAAAATAAATAAAAATATATATTTTTTAAAAAGCTGAGATTTTAAAAAAAAAGAGAGAGAGAGACAAGCTCACCCTCTAAAAAGGCAAACTAAGTCTCTCAAAGGATCTTCTCCATTTCTGTTTGGTCAGGGTCCTACTGGCCGCCAAAGGTGCTATGCTCTCTCCCCTAATCTGTGCAGTCTTTTCAGTTCATTAACTTCAATCCTTTCTCTCAATTAGACTGAAAAAGGGGGCTTTATTGTGTCCATTTCTATATTTCCTGTTCTTAAAACTGCACCTGCCATTTAGCAAGTACTCAATAAGTATTTGTTAAATAAGTGACCAAAAAAAGGAGGGAGGGATTCACTTAAATGAGTTCAGACTTTCAGTATTTTCATGAAAGTAAGAACTCTGCAGTCCCTGTAACTGCATGTATGTGGGGAAGAAGCATACAGGGAACAATCCTCTTCTGTTTTCACTGGAAAATCTTACCTGTATTTACACTGATTGACAAATCTATAAAGGGCAGTTAAAGAGTATTATGGGGCAAACAACTGTCAAGATAACCAGTCAGAATCACATGTTTCTTTTGGAGGTGATTCTCATAGGGCATGGCAACCCAATCTAAAATCTTGGGGCTCTTAAACACCCTTTTGTTGGATTTATATAATGCAAGACCAGAGCTCAGTGGCAGTTACGCATATCCTCATATGCATCCATACTGCCCACGCCAACCAGACTGTTGTGCACAGGTGAGCTCTTCTTCTTTTTTTAAAAGATTTATTTCATTGTTTTGAGAGAAGGTGAGAGACAGCGACAGAGAGGGACAGAGAGAAGGGGGTGGGCCCAGAGCAGTCTTCATAGTTCTACATCAGTAGTTTTTCTTTTGACATAGTTTCATTCCACACAGGTGGATGTGGGGCTGTATGGGGCAGAACCAGAGTGGGATCCTCCCTCATGTGAGTTGAGAACCGTCACCGCCATCCTGGCGGTTACCAGTTGCACCCCGCAGTATAGCATGTGGGTTTGCATGGGCTGGGGCCGGGATTCCCTGGACCTCGCTGTTGCAAGGCAAATGCTCAAGCTGTTGAGCTATCCCAGCATCCCTTCAGGTGAGCCCTTGACCCCTCACCATGTCAGAATCTGTCAGCTATGCAGAGGAGTAGGGCAACCTACTTCCGCCCAGACCCTGTGGATTCCACAAATTAGTACTTCTGAGCCAGCCCCCACCCCCCACCACCACCATTGGACTGTGACAGGAGCGTGAAATAAACTTTAATTGTGTTCAGCCACTGACATTTTTCTGATTGTTGGCTACATCAGTTAGGTGATCCTGATTAATATATTTTAGAAGCATAGAAGCAGGTCTGTAGGTCTCAGATTTACTAAGAGAAATGGAGAAGGGACTGGCGATGAGTTTCTGTAACAACAGTGACAGCAGGGAGCACATAGCATTGTTCACCTGTAGTGTTCCAATGCTCACATTACAAATGGGGAAACAGAATCTCAGAGAGGCACATGCTGGCCACCTGGCTGAGAAGTGCAGACCTGAGAGGACATGTTACCACGTCCTGGCCTGGCTGTATCGCTTCCTAAGTTAGATGAGGGGCACACAGGAATTTGTTGCATTTAAATGTATATGCATCTACACACACACACACACACACACACACACACACACGGTCTGTCAGAAGTAACGCCCCTATTTTATGAGCTGATAATTGACACCAAATCTTTTATTACAAAATCATAAGCACATAATTCTGTAACATAACAGCTTCACTGCTGTCAGTCAGTGGGCCATTTTACTTCAGGGGATCGGGAACACAAAGGTTACTAAGGTTGCTAAGACAACACATGCGTTTATATCATACTGCTTTAAAAAGGGGCATTACTTCTGCCAGACTCTCTCTCTACACACACACACACACACACACACACACACACACGACTGTCTGGAAAGTATCCAACCATGCACTTGTTCTGTTTATATTGACAATGGCTAGATTTTTTTCCAGACAGCCCTCGTGTGTGTGTGTGTGTGTGTGTGTGTGTGTCCTTCAAATCTTTAAAAAATCCTTTGTGTGAGCTAGATGCAGACAAAGAAAAGGGCATGTTACATATGTGATCAACTCAAGGAAGGAGGATCACCCAGTCTCCACTCCTGTGTAGTCACCACTTAGACCCCGGTGATTGTCATGTCTTCTCTGGTGCATCATGAACTGAGCTTTCCACCTGAAAAGTCCTATGACACTTCTCACAGGTAAATTTGTTTGCCTTCAAGAGGGCTTTTTCTTTTTAAAGTAAGATGAAATTCACAAAATGTAAAATGATCTGTCTTAAAGTGCACATATCAGTGGCATTTAGCGCATTCACACTGTTGTGAAACCATCACTTCTCTCTTGTTTCAGAACATTCCATCACTCCAGAAGGAGGCCCCCTCACTCCTCATTGCCAGGTTTGAAATGTTTCAGCCCCTGGTAACCACCAATCTGCTTTCTGTTTCCATGGATTTGTCTATTCTGACAGCTCATATAAATGGAATCATATAGTATGTAGTCCTTTATGTTTGGCTTCTTTTACTCAGTGTAATTATTTTGAGATTCATCCAAGTTGTGTGTAGGAGCAGTTCACTTCTTGCTCAGAAGCATTCCATTGTATGGATGCACTACAGTTTGTTTATCCAGTCACTTGCTGCCAGTTGGGTTTGTTACAGATAAAGCTGCTATGAACATTCTGGTACAAGTCTTCTTGCCAACATATGCTTTCATATGTGGAATTACTAGATAATAGGGTAGATATAAGTTGAACTTTTAGAGACTGCCAAACTGTTTTTCCAATATGGTTGTATCATTTTACGTTTCCACCAGGAGTATATGAGTGCTCCAGTTGCTCCACATTCTTTTTTTTTTTTTTAAAGATTTATTTTTATTGTTTTTGGCAGAGAGAGAGAGAGAGAGAGAGAGAGAGATATGCAGAAGCAGAGAGAAGGGGGAGGGCCCAGAACAGTCTCCACAGTTGCACATCATTGGTTTTTCCACATAGTTTCATTCCACAGGTGGGCGCGGGGCTGCACAGGGCAGGAACTGGGTCAGGGTGTCACCCCGGCAAGAACTGAACTGGGGGCACTCCTCAGTTCAGCATGAGTCCGCATGGGCTGGGGCCAGGATTTGATCCCCGGTCTCCGGGGGTGCAAAGTGAGCGCTTAACCCACTGAGTCATCCCAGCTTCCCCCCCATTTTTTTTTAAGAGAGAGAGAGAGAGATACAGAGACAGAGAGAAGGGGGAGGGCCCAGAACAGTCTCCACAGTTGTACATCATTGATTTTTCCACATAGTTTCATTCCACAGGTGGGTGTGGGGCTGCACAGGCAGGAACTGGGCCAGGGTCTCACCCCGGTGAGAACTCAACTGGGGCACTCCCCAGTTCAGCATATGGGTCTACACGGGCCAGGGCCGGGATTCGATCCTCGGTCCCCAAGTCTGCAAAGTGAGCACTTAACCCACTGAACCATCCCGGCTTCCCCATGCTCCACATTCTTGGCAACACTTGGTATGATCAGTCTTTGAAATTTCAGCCTCTTAAATTCAGCCACATCTTGGGGGGCCATAAGCTCCAAATTGTGTCACCCTAGCCCAAGTTTCCTAAAGCTCAAAACTATTGACATCTTGGACCAGATGATTTTGTGTTGTGGGTGACACCTTGTGCATTGTAGGATGTTGAGCAGTGTCCCTGGGCTCTACCCACTAGATGCCAGAAACACCCTGGAGGAGTTTCCTTCAGCTCTCCTAACACATTACCCCAAACTTGGTGGCTTCAAACCACAGAAATGTGTTCTCTCCCAGTTGTGGTCAGAAGTCTGAAATTAGTTTTACTGGGCTGAAGTCAGGGCATCAGCAGGCCATGCACTTCCTCTGGAGGTGCTAAGAGAGGAGCCATTCCTAGCCTCTTCCAGCTTGTGGTGGTTGCCGGGCTCCTTCACGTGTGGCTGCAGCACTACAGTCTTCAAGGCCAGCATCTTCGCATCTGCTCTGCTGTGTCTTCACACGGCCTCTTTTCTGTGTGGAAAAGCTCCCTCTGTCCCTCTCTTATAAGGATGTGTGTGACTGCAATTAGGGCCAGCACATGACCAGGAGGAAGCCCACCATCCCCTGCTGCTTGACACTCCTGCCCCCACTTCTGTTTCTCCATCTCAGAATTCTCCAAGTTGCAGGCCATTAGGTTCTATATTAAATTTGCCAAAAAACAATGCTCATGTAAAGTCAAGAATATACTGTTTTGCAACAACAATGTAACTTAGGACAATTTGTATTGCAGAGGTTGGCCTTCACAGTTTTGGAAGATGTAGGAGACATTTTGGTTAACTGCTCACATTTTGTCTTTGTAAGAATACTTTCTGGGGGACCCTGGGGTGGCTCAGATTTTGAGTACTTGCCTTGTAGTCCCGAGGTCTGGGATTCAATTCCCAGGCTCAGCCCGTGCAAACCCATATGCTAAATTGTGGCACAACTGGTACCCGCCAGGATGGCATGGTGGCAAAGGTTCTTGCCTCCCATGCAGAGGCCCCCCGGTTCAGTTCCTGACCCGACACTTACCTGTAAATGTGTACGGCCCCACATTTACCTGTGTGGAATGAAACCATGTCCCAACTAATGACGTACAACTATGGAGACTGCTCTGGGCCCTCCCCTTTCTCTCTGTCTCTCTCTCACCATCTCTCAAACACAATAAAATAAATTAAAAAAAAGAGCATTTTCTGGAATGTTCTGTTGACCTCTGTGATCATAGGAGCTGGACAGAGAAGGATCTTTGACTAAAAGAGGGACAGGGAGCATTGTTGGCTGTGTCACGGCCAGGACACCGCTGCCAAAGGGTGAGGAGTCTGGGGGCAAGAGATGGGGAGACTGAGAGAATATCCTTATGAATTAACATCCTCTTATTAAATAATCTGTTCCAGAATAAATTTAAGAATACATTCATACATTATTATAAATGTATTAATGAAGAATCTATTTGTTGATATCATATTTATGAAGAACATATTCATGAAAACATACTTGAACATAGTATCTTGAGTGTTGTTGTGGCTAGTCATGGGGAATCAACTTTCAGGGTGGACATCTGCCATCTCTCCCTTTCTTTGGGCAGTAGCCTGGGTCATGCTGTCTGCTCACTCTCTTCTCAACAGGAAGTAGGGCAGAAACAAATAGAAGGCTACTTGATGGGGAAGCCAGGATGGCTCAGTGGGTTAAGAGCTCACTTTGCAGCCCCAGGGACCAAGGATCGAATCCTGGCCCCAGCCTGTGTGGACCCACATGCTGAACTGGGGAGTGCCCCCAGTTTGGTTCTCACTGGGGTGAGACCCCAGCCCAGTTCCTGCCCTGTGCAGCCCCATGCCCACCTATGGAATGAAACTATGTGAAAAAACTGATGATGTGCAACTATGGAGACTGTTCTGGGCCCTCCCCCTTCTCTCTGTCTCTGTCTCTGTATCTCTCTCTCTCACTCTCTCTCTCTCTCTCTCTGTGAAAAGCAATAAAAATAAATCCTAAAAAAAAGAAGGTGGGGAAGCTGGGATGGCTCAGTGGGTTAGGCGCTCACTTTGCAGCCCTGGGAACCGAGGATCGAATCCCAGCCCCGGCTGTGCTGACCCATATGCTGAACTGGAGAGTGCCTCCAGTTCAGTTCTTACCGGGGCGAGACCCCAGCCCAGTTCCTGCCCTGTGCAGCCCCAAGCCCACCCGTGGAATGAAACTATGTGGAAAAACCGATGATGTGCAACTATGGAGACTGTTCTGGGCCCTCCCCTTTCTCTCTGTCTCTGACTCTGTATCTCTCTCTCTCTCTCTCTCTCTCTCTCTCTGTCAAAAACAATAAATAAATCTTTAAAAAAAAAAAGGTTACTTGAAATGCTGTTATGAATTGGCTCTTGAAGAATTGGATTTTAACAAAGGACTGTTCAGCTTATTAGCTGTCTGGAGGCCATCACCATTGAGTGTCAGTCAATTCCCTGAAGCAGAACTGAATTACATCCTCACTTCATACTCCCTGTCTTTGTAAGAATGCCATTGGTTATGCTCTTGGGCCCATCAGAGCCATGGCCATCAGCCTGGTCCTTCATTGCCCTTTTCTCCATAGGGCACCAGGCCTCAGACATTCCATGTCTCCAATGTTCTCCAGTACCTCTCCTCTTCTCCAGTGTCACTGGCCCTGGCTTGGGTTAAGAATTCCTCAGCCCTCCCCTAAATGACAGTGCTAGATGCCTCCTGACATCTGTCTTTCTGGCTTGTCCTTCCTGGTGCCCAAATGAGGAACCTCAACATTTTTTTTAAAAGTATGAAACATTCCAAACCCAGGGAAAATGTAGAGAAAACATGATCAACACTGTATACTCACCCCTAGCTTTCTCAAATCTTAACATTTACCATTTTTGCTTCAAATCTTATATTAAAAAAATAAAACTTAAAAAAATTCACTTCAGGCTCTCTCATTACCCCTTCTCCTGGTCCCATCCCTCTTCTGCCTACCTGACAATCTTCATTGGGCACTTACATTTTCCATGCATGTTTTTATACTTTAACATACATAGCCATAAACCACAGGTAGTAATGTTTGTGTTTTTAACAGCTACAGAGGTATAATTTACTTGCCATAAAAATACAGTTTTAACTGTACATTTCAATGATCTTTAGTAAATGTAGTGAGTTGTGCAACCATTACTACAATCCTATATTTGTTTTTTTGTTTTAATAATAGCTTTATTGAGATATAATTCACATACCATAAAATTCATCTATTTAAAGTGTACAATTCAGTGGTTTTTAGTATGGTTGCAGATTGTGCATTCATCACCACTATCTCATTGCAGACCATAACATTGTCATCACTCTGAAAAGAAACCCCATTCCCGTTAGAGGTTTCCACCTTCCGCCTCCCCCAGCAACCACTATTCTGTTACTGCCTTTCTGGATTTGTCTATTTTGGACATTTCATATAAGTGGAACCATATACTATGTGATCTCCTGTGACTGTTCCATCTCTATAACCCACAGATTTTTGTGGAATAACTACTACATACCAAACACTTGTGCTGGGAACATATAAGGAAATTAATAGCATGCAAGAGTAATTTAGATTTTGACTTCTACAAATCTTCTAGTCTATCTCTATTTTGCTAAAGCTGTTACAAAAGAGGAGAGATATATAGAAGATATAGGACTATTAGTGTGGGTGTGTCTGAGGTACAGAGCTGGAGGAAGAGGCAGGGTTTGACTGGAGCTTGGAGCAGGAGGAAGAAAGCAGACCCTGAACCCAAGCCTAGTCTTGATGTAGAATCAGTCACCACCGGTATGAGCTTTGGGAAGGGTACTCAGGGAGTATTACTTTCTCTTTTGCTCCCAAGACATGCATTTCTGGAAGAACTGGTGAATGTCTACCTGCAGGGGCACCTGAATGAGATTTACCATCTCAAGCAGAATCTGGCTTGTGCTGAAGAGAAAATGGTCTATCTGTCCTATGAGAGAGCCAAGGAAATGTGGGTGAGTACCTTATGGGGGAGCTTTTTGAGAAATAGCTGGTGACAAGGATGTAGAGATGAGCTCATCTGTTCGGATACCCTCCAAACCAAGGAAAGAAATGGATACTCAAGCTGTGCCCTGTGGAGGGGTCTGTGGCCACTCACACATTTGTTTTAGAGCTAGCAATGTCCAATCTTTATATTGATGCTGCACTTCCCCCCTGATCCAGTTTAGCTGAGCTGAGACCTTGGACACTGGTTCTCATACTTGAGGGTGCATCAGAACTACCTGCAGGGGGTGCTGACGAGTCCCCAAAGCTGCTGCTGGTGAGGGGAGCACCCATTGGGAATCTCTGCTTTTGACCTTGGGGTAGCAGGAAGTGGGCGGAGGGTTCCCTGTCCTGTGATAGACAGCCTCAAGCTCTTCCACACCTTCAGACCTTACTCCTGTCTTTGGCCAGCTATCTCATGGCCAGGTTCTCAGTTTCAGGCCACAGTGGATGAGGGACAAGTCAGATAAGAGCTTCAGTGTTACTGGGAAACACAGACCCTTCCAAGATGAGATCCTCAGCATATATGTGGTCTTGGTTCTTGACTTCCCTCCAAAATCTTTCGATCCCCAACACTTGCTGTGTACGCCATAGGAACTCAGGTAAATGACACTGCCCTCCTGACCTCTGGTGAGGGCATGTGTTTTTGTTACCTGCAGGAGGTCATGGAGACTTTCAAGAGTCGTATATCCAAGCTCGAAACTCTACAACAAGTGAGCAAACTGGAGATGACAGAGCACCTCAGTAGCCATTCCCAGGAGTTTCTGTTCCAATTTGTGAGCCTGCTCCTCAGACTGACCACCATCCTCTTGGTCTTCCTCTCCACTGTGTGCACCTGCCCCTTGCTGCTGGTGAATTCACACCTGCGCATGTGCACCACATTCATGCTGATTGGGCTTGGGGCCCTGGCCTGGCAGAAGTGGCCTGCCATCCTTGCCATGGACTGGCAGGCCTGGGTCCCTTTCAGATGGAGACTGTATTCCAAGCACTCCAACCCTCTATCATATGGGCCTTAAAGGGCCTGTGTTTGCTAGTTCCTCCCACTTCCAGGTGTCACGGTGTCCAGCCAACCCTCCCTAGACAGCCACTTCTCAGCCTTCCCTTTGGGATTTCATCAGCACCAGCCCCCTGAGAGGTGTGTGGATGCCCACCTGCCTCACACTTCCTTTTCTCACAATCCATCCATATCATCTGCAGACACAAAGTTTGAAAAAGAATAAAGTCTCTGAAATGCAGTGCTACTCTCCTCTCTAAACCCATCACACCCTTTTGTGACCCAGTAGCTGAATACTCAGAGACTCAGGAGCCCCCAAACTTCAGTGGCAGCCTCTGTGACTCTTGTTTTTGGCAAAGAGAAACTACATTTATTTCACAGGGATGAACAAGAAGGGATGTTGGGGGTGGTAGCCAAAGCCCCGGTGAATGGGACACGGGTTATGTTTTTTCTGGTAGGAGGCAGATCTTTTTGTTGTTGGGGTTGGGAGATACTCATGCAGGTGACACTGAAGAGACAGATGAGGCCTCTGTTTTGGAGGCACTGGAGAGTTCAGAGCTATCATCCACTTTCTTCCCAAAAAGCTGCAAGATGCAGTTTCGAAACTGGCAGGACAGAAAGTGTTATTCAGCAAAGCAGGAAGGATCAATGTGCTATGCTAAAGGTAATGCTTGGGCCACTCAGAGGAAGGTGTTCATTAAGTGTCACCTGGATGACTTAACACCTTCTCTTCTACTATTCAGAATCCTACAGTGTGAATGGAGGAAGTCTCAGGTTGTTCCTTGCACATGGGGTTGGTCTACTCCTGACTATTTGGTCATGTAACTCACCTAACTTAGCAGCTGATGGTGACTATTGTGGGTCACATTGTGTCCCTCTGAAATATGTGTTCAAGTCAGAATGCCTCGAGTCTGTGAATGTGACCTTATTTGGAAATAGTCTTTGCAGATGTGATTAAGATGTGCATTACCATGAGGTCATGCTGAAAGGAATTTGGATACACACAGGCACAGAGGGAAGAAGGCCACATGAAGGTAAAGGCAGAGATCAGGGTGACTCATGTACAAACCAAGGAACAGCAAGTCCCCACCAGAAGCTAGGAGAGAGGTACAAACAGATTCTCCCCCTGAGCCTTCAGAAGGAACCAACCCAGCTGACACCTTCATCTCTAGACTTCTGGTCTCCATAACTGGGAGACAATATATTTCTGTTGCTTAAAGCCACTTAGTCTGTGGTAGGTAATTTGTTATGGCACCCCAGGGGACTCATACAGTGACCAAAAATGAGGCCAGCTACAGGGCCTATGCATAGAGTGACCATCTCCAGAATGTCCAGGAAGAGGCATTTTCATGAAAGGAAACATGATTGTTATCTTGTTTCTGTTCCATCAAGTTTGAGGCCAGACAAGGACTAGATAGACAATAGTCAAGCCACCACCTCATCTCTTTAGCCAAGGGAGTCTTACGGCACCAGGAGGGCCCTTCTCTTTGTTGCCTGACCCCTAAAGAGATCTGGGCCCTATTCATTTCTCAGATTGTATCTCAGGTCATCACTGAGCTAACCACAATACTTTGAGAATGCAGACCAGACGCATTTCCTATATATTCCAGGCCTATTCTTTTTTTTTGTTTTAAAGATTTATTTTTATTGTTTTTGACAGAGAGAGAGAGACAGATACAGAGACTGAGATAGAGAGAAGGGGGAGGGCCCAGAACAGTCTCCATAGTTGCACATCATTTGTTTTTCCACATAGTTTCATTCCATAGGTGGGCGGGGCTGCACAGGGCAGGAACTGGGCCGGGGTCTTACCCCGGTGAGAACTGAACTGGGGGCACTCCCCAGCTCAGCATATGGGTCCACACGGGCCGGGGCCGGGATTTGATCTTTGGTCCCCAGGGCTGCAAAGTGAGCGCTTAACCCACTGAGCCATCCCGGCTTCCCCCCCAGGCCTATTCTTGACTATCTTTAATATCTACAACATCAAAACTCTCAAAAATAAAAAACATAATTGTTGAAATTGGTAACATAAGAAATGGGATGAGGAAAGCTGGGATGGCTCAGCAGGCTAAAAGTTTGCTTCGCAGCTCTGGGGACCAAGGATTGAATTCCGGCCCTGGCCCATGCGGACCCATGTGCTGAACTGGAGTGTGCTTCCCATGTGGGAGGCCTCCAGTTTGGTTCTCACCCCCAAGTTTGGCCCCTGGCTCAAGAGGGCATGCCTCTCATGCAGAAGGCCCCCAGCCTTGTTCCCACTCTGCACTGCCCCACCCACCTGTGTGGAATGAAACCATGTTGAAAACTGATGATGTACAACTATGGAGACTGCTATGGACCCTCCCCCTTCTCTCTGTATCTCTCTGTCTCTGTCTCTTTCTGTCTCTGTCAAAAACAATAAAATAAACCTTTAAAAAAATTTAGGGGAAGCCGGGATGGCTCTGTGGGTTAAGCGCTCACTTTGCAGCCCCGGGGACCGAGGATTGAATCCCGGCCCCAGCCTGTGTGGACCCATATGCTGAACTGGGGAGTGCCCCCAGTTCAGTTCTCACCGGGGCGAGACCCCGGCCCAGTTCCTGCCCTGCACAGCCCCGCGCCCACCTGTGGAATGAAACTATGTGGAAAAACCAATGATGTGCAATTATGGAGACTGTTCTGGGCCCTCCCCCTTCTCTCTGTCTCTGTCTCTGTATCTCTCTCTGTCAAAAACAATAAAAATAAATCTTAAAAAAAAAATTTAAAAAGAAGAAATGGGCTGAAAGGATGTAGGGATAGCTCAGCAAGTTGAGTGCTTGCCTTGCAGCTGCAAGGTCCAGGGATCGAATGCCAGCCCTGGCCTGTGCAAACCCATATGCTGAACTGTGGCACAACTGTAACTGTCAGGATGTGGGAGGCCCCCAGTTCAGTTCCTGCCCCGTGCGGCCCCACATCTACCTGTGTGGAATAAAACCATGCCACAACTAATGATGTACAACTATGGAGACTATTCTGGGCCCTCCTTCCTTCTCTCTCTCTCTCTCTCACCTCTCAAACAATAAAATAAATCTTAAAAAGAGGAAGAAATGGGTTGAACAGCAGAATCAACTCACCTGAAGAGCTGGCCAATGAAGCTGAGGAATTCATTTGACATATCCATTCAATATCTACCTACTGAGCACCAATTCTGCACTAGTCTGTGTCCTAGCAGATCAGCAGTGAATAAAAAAGTAAAATTTCCTGTCCTCATGAAGTTCTAGTTCAGAGAGTTCTCTTCCTGCAGCAGAAAGTGATAACAATGTGGAAAGGGTGAAAGAAAATTTTGAAAGCCTGGAAAGTTCCAGAAGTGCAGACATCTGTCTAGGAACAGGAAAATGAGAAGAGTCGAGCAAAGGCAGTGTTTGGCAAACTAACCTAGGATTCCACAAACAAAAGCCAGACCTGAAAAGAGACCCATGTGGAAGAGAGGGAACGGGTCAGGGATAGAACTACACTCTGGGTATTGAGATGCCAGTGATGGAGTCCTGGGGAATCAATTGTGGCACTGGTCCTACTGAATATTTCAACATTACCAAAAGAAAGCACACTTAATGAACTTGAGAGCCAGGCTGGAGCCGGCAGAGCCATGGAGCAACTGTAAACTGGAGGAGCAGAAAAGAGCCAGTTGGAAGGAATGGACTGGGTCTGGTGAAATGGGAGGCCCCTGAGAGGGTGGTATTTCTGACCCACAGATCTAGCTGACCTCCATTAAGTCACATCACAGCTGCACCTCAGTGAAATGGATGTGATAGATTCAAGGAATAATAAAGCAAATTGCACTTGGAAGATGATGGGCCTCAGTGGTCACTGGTAACCTACCGAGAAGTCTAAGAGTGTCATGGGCAGTTTGCCAGCACACAGTGGCTGCCATCAGGCAAGGCCATAGGCAGGACTAGTGTGTCCCCCCTGGACTAACCCATCAAGTCACAACCACAGCTCAGTGAAGCCAGGAAGGGCCTCTTTGTGTCCTTGTTGGAATTAGGGTTTGAAGATGAAAAGATGAAGGTTGAGAGAAGAGTTGTGCCTACAAACAGAAGAAGTACGCAGCTAGGGTGAAGGTAGCTGTGTTCAGTCAGTCCTCGGCTTGAGCTCCAGGCTAGCCCTGAGGTCAACAGAAGGGAAGCACACGCAGCACACAGGCGCTGCACAAAACGCCCACCCTCAGTCAGAGACCGTAAAAGTTTTCAGGGGGAGAACTGCCTGGGGCTGGGTCACATGCTAAGCCTTCTCTGGTCATTGTCCTGGGGGCCACACACCATTCCAGGTGGGAGCCATCAGGGGTTCTTCCGGGGTCTATTTCTAGTTTGCTCTGCCAACAGTATCACTTACCTGGCGGTTCATAAAGACATAGATGATGGGGTTGTAGATAGTGGCACTTTTGGCAAAGTAGGCTGGCAGGGCAGCCACCAGAGGGTGGAAGGCATAGCCAGGGTGGGCAGCAGCAAAGCATGCAAAGAAGGTATAGGGCCCCCAGCAGAGGCAGTATGCCAGGACCATCACCACCACCATGCGGGTCACCTCCTTCTCCGCCTTCTGGGTGGACTCGGATTCTTTCTGCTGCTTTGCCACCTGGGGGAGACAGAGAGTCGTGCCAGGAGACAGTGAGTGGGAGAGTCAGTCCATCAGGGCTCTGTAGCTGAAGAAATTCCATGTTTCTATTGCTTGGGCAGCAAGCCGGAAGACAGGGAGAGGCAGGCAGCCCAAGGATGGGGAGACTTGGGGAGGTCGAGGTGGGTCTACCTGCTACAACACCCTGGCCAGCCAGCAGCCAGCTCCCGCCTGAGTGAGTGCACACCTGGCCCAGGGTGGCCTCTTGGGGTCTGTGTAGGCTTTGAGGTAGCAGCTGGGCCGGGCTAAGATGGCCCGGAACCAGGGACTTCCAAGCTCTTGGCTTAGCTTGGCTCCCATTCGGAGTTTGGGAAGGAGCTAAGGAGGCTGTTCTTAGCCTCCTCTAGTCCCTTATCAGTGTGTCCTCTCTTGTGCTCAGGTCTAAGGATCTGGGCAGGAGAAGACACAGAGGCTGGCCACTGTGAGGGCTGGGAACATGTTCTGGAGCTTGGGCTCCACAACTCAGACCTAACATGGCCTAAGCCATAGTTGAATACCTGTGGGAGCCAGCTAAGTTGGTTCTGATTCCTGACCACCAATGGGGGGCGGGGGGGAGGGATGAAGGGGGGCAGATCACAGGCTAAAGGTAGTGAGGTAAGGGAGCTTATCTCAAGTCCATGGCCTCCACTCTAGGGAGAACTTATAAGCACATGCTGATCCGATTGTGGGCACAAGCAGCTTCATATAGGAAAGGCACCACCCCAAAGGGCATTCCAGCACCTGTGTCAAGCAGGATCCCAACAGGAACAGATGGAACATCCAGATCAGGCTAATTGTAGCTTAGTTGATTGATAAAAAGACAGCTCACTTATGGTATTCAGGGGACCACAAGGGCAGCACAAAGCTCTCAGCACTCCAGGACCCAATCTTACTCTCCCCTCCCATCTTGCTCTGATTTTCTACAAGGGCTCCCCACTGGTAGTTCAGAATGTGGGGGCAAGGGGTATGTGAGAGGTGTGGCTATGAACAGGATCAGCTTCTCAGGGAGGTTAGAGAGAGTGGAACTGGAGGGCAGATGGCACATATGAATTCACCCCTTAGCCTGCCCAGTAGCCTTGAATGGGACCAAGGCCCTCTGGTGGCAGCCTTTTAAAAACACCCCTTGATTTGCAGGTTTCACTTGCACATCTGGCTGCCCTGGGAATTGTCCTATGTCAGAGGGAATGCATCTCTGCTCCCTTATTGGGCCACTCAATGGGGCCTTCCCATCCTATAGGGACAGGGACAAGGACAAGGAAGCCATCTGCAGCCCCCCACCCCCACCCCAAACTGTCAGCGTCACATGTGGTTGGGGAGCAGAAAAGAGGACTGGGTAATCCTCAGTTTCTGCCCAGACATCCCTGGCCCTCGTGATCCCACCAGCCAGCCATGAAGCCAGGAGGGCATGGGGCTTACCGCTCGGATGGCCAGCCACACTTGCAGGTAGCAGAGTACAATGATGCTGAGCGGGATGATGCAGCATGTGGTCATGAGGACGATCATGTACGACTGCACCCCAGGGTACGAACTGCCGCTGAACACATCTGGGCCACAGGAGGTCTTCAGACCATGGGGCCAGTACCTGAAGAGAGGGGCTGGCAGCCTGTCCTGGTGCAGGCAGTGCAGCCTGGGACCCCCTCCCCCCACTGACCTGGGTAGAGTTGTTCTTACTGAGGTGAAATTCACATTACATGGATTGACCATTTATGAAGTCAACAATTCAGTGGCATGTGGTACATTCATCACCACTATCTGGTTCCAGAACATTTTCATCACCTCAATCACATCCCCCTTTTCCAAAAAGAGGGGGAGGTGCCCTCTTGCCTTCTAAGACCACCTGTGAATACCCAAAGCATTTTTCTGGGCTCAGCAAGCTCAGCTGATGGCCTGAGGTCATTGTTGTTTCTCCATGTGTCCCCTTGAGCAGCTCACACTTGGGACAAACAGACCTTTCCAGAGGCTCATAAACCACAGGGCCCATTTCCATGTAGCAGCCAGACAGATTCATACAGTCATCGATGCTGCATGCCCAAAGGGGTCTTAGGGAGAGTCGGACCCATCTTCACCTTATTTGGGGGCCACAGAGGCTCAGAGACAGAAAACAATTTGCCCAAGGTCATGAAGGGAATCATAAGTCTGACCTCTCCATCCTAATAAATAGCCTTCTTGGCTCCCTGGCATCCTTACCTGCTCCAACCAAAGATGGGCGGGGCAGTCCACACAGCGGACCAGACCCAGGAGAAGGCGATGCCTGCTATGGCCAGCTTGGCGTCAAATCTCATGTTTCCAAACGGCTTACACACCACTAGCCACCTCTCCCAGGAAATGATGGCCAGGGACCAGAGACCCACGATCCCTGAGAGGGAGAGCAGACAGATGATGGCTTTGGGCCTCCAATATCACTTCTTCCATCCACATTTGCCAACAGTGTTCCAGATGCAGAGTCACCCAACTACCTGCAAAACCTCATCCTCCAAAGAGTGTTTTCAGGTCTAGGGAGCACTGACTCTCTTGGTCAATGTCTTCTTGTAACACCTGCTTTCTGATCCTTTCCCATGGGGCCTCTCCTTGCCCCCTGTGATTCAGCCTCTTCATCCACTTTGCTTCCCCTCTGTCTTTTATTTGGCCACCATCCTTTCCTCTTTCCACCAAGGCAAACCCCTGACTGCCACATACGAGTACATACCAAGCATGACCCGCTGCTATGATCTCAGCCAAGAACTGTGCCCCTCCAGTCAGTATCCCCGCATTCTTTTAGGCATTTGGAACCCCCTCTCTAATTTTGCACCAGTTTATGCTATTTGTCAGGTGGGGACAGTGTCTCCTGTCCTGCTTAGACCCTGGAGGTCTGTGCACAGAATTCAGGGCTCCATGAACTGGGGTGCAAAAAACAACATCTTCATTTTCACTGATCTCTATAACAGGCACTGGTATTTCTTTCCATAGTGAATGTGACAGCATTAGCAGTACCCGTGACTCAGTCACTTTACAGAGGTGGCAGACATTTCCCAACATCACTACATTCTCTACCACTTTGAAATGTCAGTGCTGTGACTAATACTTCTAAAAAATACTTCTAATACTATTTATTTAGTTATAATTAGATTTAGTATTGGACTTGTAATACTAATACTTTAAATGAAGGACTCTGTCACTAATTACTGTTTAACACTTCGATAACCATATTTCAACATCCCTGGCTTCTTTTGTCATCCTGTGGATCTCATGGTGCACATTTGCCAACATTCTTCTGAAAAGCGGTCCACAGGCGTTCTCAGAGGGCTGAGGGGCACCCATGGTGCCCAAACTGAGGCAGAAGTATTGGCTGCTTGGCACCAGGGCAACGCAAGAACAGATTGCAAGCAGAACCAGAGACAGCTGTGGATTCAGAGGCCACTCAGACAGTGGCCATGCACCCGCCACCCAGGCACCTGGAGCACTTGGGCTTGAGGGGCCTGTACTTTCTCTGCCTGACCTTTCCTGGTCACTCCCATTCCATACTTTCAGGAGAGTGCTGGGCTATAAAATAGGCAGTTAAACAAGAAGGACAGTCTCCTTACCTGTACACTGGGCACCGTGTTAATATCTGTTTCATAGGGCTGTGAAAGAGTTCAATGTGTTCATTTAAATCTTCCTTCCTAAGTCCTGCCCCCATACTACAGACAGGAAGATGGAGGAGGAGCAGACCAGTCAAGAAATGCAGCGGAGCTCACAGCACTAGTAATTCAACTCTGGGGCCAGGCTCCCCAACTCCCCAGGCCCCTCCTATCTTAATGTCTCTTTCTATTGTCCACTTCCTGAGGTCAGTTTTAGGCATCAAGGAGACAAGCCCAAGATAGATGTGGAAGCTAAGGATCCAAGTGTGGTGGCCAGGTGGCCCTACAAACATTTAGAAATGGGACAGCTGCTGCAAGCCTTGGCTGCTTTGGCATCTGGGGGTCTGGAGACAGGCTGCGTGCGCTGGGTACCATGGCCCTTGGGCTCCTTGTCTTTCAGTGGGCATTGAGCTGTGAATGTGCAGCCCTCTGTTCTTTCATGGGGGCATGGTGCAATGGCTCCTGGAGGGCACCCCTGAGAAAGA